>CADDIJ020002373.1:0-31088 GCA_902809745.2 Tetradesmus lagerheimii | reverse complement strand
GCAGACGATGGCAGAGTGAAGCATCACTGTGGTGGCACTGCATCACAGTGAACTGTACTAGTAACGTTACTATCATATTACTATGCTTCCGGTAAGCACCATGCCATCTGACGAGGTGTGTTGCAGTTTCAGCCGGAGGGTCTAGCAGTACCGCACTGCAATGCCATTGCAAGCTGAGTCAGCTTTCCTGCAGTTTCGCAGCCTGGCGTCCGACGCCACAGTGTTCAGTGCCACGCGTCTGGCAGACGCCGCCCACTGTACTTGAGAATGTGGCCAACATTGCGGCAGCGCTCTGGTACCGTCTCACCACCCATCGCTCCACCGTTGAGCAGGGCCGGAAAATCTCTCAACAGCAGTCACAGTCTGGGCTGAAGGTCTGTTACCACAAGAAATGGAATACAAACCATTGGTGACGCGCTGCTTCACAGCAACGCTGCCCAAAGAGAAAAAAAGACATCCTGCAACAGCCACAGCAGCAACCGCAACCGCAGCATAACACGATTGCTGCATGGCAGAAATGCATCCCGCACAACCTGCACCAAAGCTACTCTACTCAGCCCCAACCCGTAAAACCAAACACTCAAAACAGCAACTGACTCCCGCAGGCAGCACAATGAATGCATGCACCAGGGAAACCAGTATGTATGTACACAACGCACACACTCTCTCTACAGAACAGCTCAGTTGCTCCAATCCACAACTGGATTGTTGTTGCACGCGAAACATTGCCCGCGCCCGCTGACGCGCAGCGCAGACAGCAACACACGGCACACAACACAGCCTGCCCACTAGCTGTTGCTGCAACATCTGCTGCAGGCAGTACTGCTGACTTCAAACGTACACAGCTTGCAGCGGCTGCTGGTATGCAGCAGCACACTGATCACGCCATGCACAGCAGCATGCTGTGTCAGATTGCACAGCCTGACAAAAGGACTGCACCTCTTGTCATTAGACCTGCTGCCTTCACCCGTGAGATGCTGATCTGCTTGCCAGCTCAGCTCTCCACGTATCTAAGCGCATCCCTTCAGTAATTACAGAGGGGTCCTGCTGCTCAGATGCGTGCGAATGCGCGCTTTGCGGCTGCGATCGTGAAGTCAATGTCCTCCTCTGTGTGGGCAAGACCTGCAACAGCAACAACAACCATGCACAAACGAATAGCGTAAGCGACAGACAGCGCATGAAGTATCCTATCCGCTTGCAGACAGAGGTGCCGCGACTTGGAGAGCAGCATACCACTGCTGGATGCACATCTGAGGACGTGACACCTGTGAAGCCTACAACTGGCTGGCTGAGGCTGAAGTCTCCCACATGACATGATGTTGGCCTTGCATTGTAACATAGCACAGGATTGGCAAGGTGATGCATTTAGCAACCTACCTGTGAAGCCTGCCTCAAACTGACTGGGTGCCAGGTACCCTCCCTCCTCCAGCATGACAGGTGTTGGCACTACATTGTAGCACGTTACATAACATGTTACGTAACAAAGTAACGGCAAATGTCCATGGACCTACCTGTGAAGCCTGCCTCAAACTGGCTTGGTGCCAGGTAGACTCCCTCCTCCAGCATGGCGCGGTGGAAGCGCGCAAACTTGGCGGTGTCTGCCTTCTCTGCTGCCTGCTCGTAGTTGCTGATGGGGCCCTCGCAGAAGAAGAAGCCAAACATGCCTGCGGCAGCACGTGCAGAATTTGGCACAGGTTTGAGGAATGTGGCACAGGGTATGTATGGGCTGTGGTGGTGTGGAAAGGCGTGTGAAGGCGCGGGTGCAGCGGTTGCCCAGGGAGCAACGCTCGCAGAATAAAAAGCCAAATACGCGTCGCATCTGGCCGTTGTATGTAGCTGCTGACCGCCCAAATTGTCATCTCCTGGTGGACAAAGCCTGACACATGACTCACCGCTGATGTGTCCACCGGTGATGGCGTGTCCTGCCTCCTTTGCTGCTGCCATGATGCCTGACACCAGCCTTGCGGTGATCTTGTCAAGGTGCTCGTAGCTGCCTGGCCTGTCAAGGATCTCCAGCGTCTTGATGCCGGCAGTCATGGCCAGGGGGTTGCCAGACAGAGTGCCTGCAGGTACGACAAATTCAAATGCGACACCAGATTTTTAGCAGTCCAGGATCTCCAGAGTCTTGATGCCGGCTGTCATGGCCAGAGGGTTGCCGGACAGAGTGCCTGTGGGTACGGGAATCAAATGCGACAAGAGAATGTTAGCAGGTTTGCAGCTCAGTTACGTCGGACTGTCCAGAATCTCCAGAGTCTTGATGCCGGCAGTCATGGCCAGAGGGTTACCGGTACAACAAACATTCGACGAAAGATGTACAAGAATGTCAGCATGCATGCAGCACAATCACCCAAAACTTGTGCAGCTGACAATTCTCACAAGCTGCTTCTACTTGTATCAAAGTCCGTATGAGTCCCTGAAGAATCCCTGATGAAAGCGGAGATGCTGTTTCTTTGTACTTGCCTGCCTGGTACATGGGCCCCACTGGCGCCACCATCTCCATGATCTCGCGCATAACACACAAGTGAAGACATTATGAATACATTAGATGAACATTGAAAAAACATCGTATATACAGCCGAAAGTACTTGCCTGCCTGGTACATGGGCCCTGCTGGCGCGACCATCTCCAAGATCTCGCGCTGTACATAACATTATTGAGTACAACATTACGCCTGCATGCACTTGCCTGCCTGGTACATGGGGCCTGCTGGCCTGCCAAGCGCAGCACACAGCAAACTGACAGGTTTGAATAACAAATTTAGGCCGCCTGAATGCACTTGCCTGCCTGGTACATGGGCCCTGCTGGCGCCACCATCTCCATGATCTCGCGCTTGCCTCCGTACGCGCCCACTGGCAGGCCGCCACCGATGACCTTTCCCATAGTGGTCACGTCCGGGGTGATGCCAAAGTGCTCCTGCACACAGCCACAGCATCATGTAGAGAGTGTGTGGGTTGGTGGGTACAACATGCTTGCTGCTGCTGCAGCTGCTGCAGCGCTTGGCCGCCTGTATACATTGCACGCCCAATACATCAAGGCTGCTGCATCTGACATCAAGACAATCAGCACTTGCAAGTGCTGGCTACTGTCTGCTGCACTGCTGCTCATCCTCGGCTGCCTGCATGCACAATGCATCGCAGCTGCTGCCTTACTGGCATCAAGGCAAGTACTAGCTGCTGTCTGCTGCATTGCTGCTCATCCTCAGCTGCCCTGTTCTCAGCTGCCCTGTTCTCAGCTGATGCAGAGCCAAACTCAGTTGTATCGCATTGTCCAGCGGCTCACCTGTGCGCAGCCGCGAGCGATGCGGAAGCCTGTCATGACCTCATCGAAGCACAGCACTGCGCCCTCAGCTGTGCACATGTCACGCAGACCCTGCAGCAGCAGCAGCAGCAGCAAAAGTGGCACACGGCAGTCAGCGAGCCTTGTACTGTGGACTTGAGCAACACTTGGTGCTGCACGATACGGCACAACAACACAACCACACAACACGGCGCAAGACAGAGAGCACGCAATGTGCAGCACACCCATGCTGCTCGGTCGCAGCACCCGCCCCGTGCAAGCCGCAGCAATACCTGCTGCAACTTCACTGACACTGCTGGAACTCTGATACACAACATTCTCTACCCGCATCACTTGGTGCCTTCTATGTGTTCAACTATACAACCAGCGGCGCAAAACAGTGGGCCCAGACAGCATGCACAGCCTTGCATGCAGGGACCACGCGTCCTGCTTGCTTTCGTCTCTGATTGCTTGCTTGCTTGCTTCTCTATTAGAGAGCTTCTTCTTCAAACCAAATCGCACCTGCAGCAAATCCTTGGTTGGCCCGATGAAGCCGCTATCGCCCACGCTGCAAGTTGCTGACACTGGTGTAACTCTGTTGTACAGCAAATCCAACCCCACATCGCACCGCACCTGCAGGAGCTCCTTGGTGGGCACGATGAAGCCGCTGTTGCCTCTAATACACAGCACATAAACTAGCCACATTGAGGAAAATGAAACCTGAACCCACCTGCAGGAACTCCTTGGAACAAACGATGAAGCCGCTGTTGCCCACCACTGGCTCCAGGATCACGCTGCTGCAACTCCAACACACCTAGCACAGTTACTACCCACATTGTTTCACACTTTTACAGCGTCCTAACTGCAGGAATTCCTTGGCACGATGAAACCACTGGTTGGCTCTCATATACAGCACATACTCTTGCCACATCCCCGCGATTCTAGTAGAATACAAAGTAGAATACAAAGTAGAATACAAAGTAGAATACAAACTGAACCGCACCTGCAGGAACTCCTTGGTTGGCACGATGAAGCCGCTGTTGCCCACCACAGGCTCCAGGATGACGCCCGCGATCTCGCCCTTGTTGGCGGCAAACAGCGCCTTGACGCTCTCCAGGTCGTTGTAGGTGGCAGTGAGGGTGGCAGCAGCGGTGGAGGGCGGCACACCTGGCCAGCACAAGCAGCAGCAGCAGCAGCAACAGCATGGTGACGAAATCCTTTTCAAAAAGAGCCACTGGTACTTACCCTACTGCTGACAACCACACTTAAACATCGCCAAGCCTGCCAGGCTATCGACCCACCACCAAAATTTAACACAAGGACAATTTGTTACACAATATGTACCAACCCGCACCTGGTGAGTCAGGCAGGCCAGGGGTGGCCACGCCAGAGCCAGCCTTCACCAGGAAGCTGTCAACGTGGCCGTGGCAGCAGCCCACAGCCCCTGCCCCACCCAAGAATGTAACAATGCAACATGTGTTATATAACAACCCGCACCTGGTGAGTCGGGCAGGCCCAGGGTGGCCACACCAGAGCCAGCCTTCACAAGGAAGTTGTCTGCGTGGCCGTGGTAGCAGCCCACAGCCCCTGCCTCACCCAAAAATGTAACAATGTAACATGTGTTATATAACAACCCGCACCTGGTGAGTCGGGCAGGCCCAGGGTGGCCACACCAGAGCCAGCCTTCACCAGGAAGCTGTCTGCGTAGCCGTGGTAGCAGCCCACAGCCCCTGCCTCACCCAAAAATGTAACAATGTAACATGTGTTATATAACAACCCGCACCTGGTGAGTCGGGCAGGCCCAGGGTGGCAACGCCAGAGCCAGCCTTCACCAGGAAGCTGTCTGCGTGGCCGTGGTAGCAGCCCACAAACTTGATGATCTTCTCGCGCTTGGTGTATGCGCGCATCAAGCGCAGCACGCTCAGGCAGGCCTCTGTGCCGCTGCTGACAAAGCGCACCATCTCCACGCTGGGCACGCGATCAATCACCAGCTTGGCCAGCACGTTCTGCAAACAGGTTTTGCAGTAGTTTGCAGTAGTTTGCAGCAACATAAGCTCAGGGAAAGTTGAACTGCACCATCTCCACGCTGGGCACGCGATCAATCACCAGCTTGGCCAGCACGTTCTGCAAACAGGTTTTGCAGTAGTTTGCAGTAGTTTGCAGCAACATAAGCTCAGGGAAAGTTGAACTGCACCATCTCCACGCTGGGCACGCGATCAATCACCAGCTTGGCCAGCACGTTCTGCAAACGGGTTTTGCAGTAGTTTGCAGTAGTTTGCAGCAACATAAGCTCAGGGAAAGTTGAACTGCACCATCTCCACGCTGGGCACGCGATCAATCACCAGCTTGGCCAGCACGTTCTGCACAATGGGTTTTGTAAACAGCAGCAAAGAGCAACATGAGCACAGGGTTCAGCTGCACTTGAAACTAACCATATGCACGCGCTGTATCAACAGCTTGACAGGTTCTGTTCTTTGCAGCAACACAGCAGCAAGGTTCAAAGCACGTCGATTAAGAGGCTAGCAGATAAGAGCTTGAATAGATGGGTAAATCTGGCTGTGTTACCTGAGCTGCTGTGTACCGATGATGATGGCGCATGTAACATATGCTTCAACTGCCGCTGCTGCTCCTAGGACAGGTCAATACCACCCCCACAATCACACACAATGCAACACGAGCAACGCGTGACACGTGATGCAAAAAAGGCGATCTGCGCTCACCTCCAGTGCGGAGGGTGCTCCGAAGCTTGTTCCCTTCTCAATCTGTGCCTTCAGTGCCTCGTTGACCTCGTCGTTGGCTGCACCAACAATGGCAGGGCCCCAGCTGCCAATGTAGTCAACGTACCTGCAAGAAGTGGGCAGATAGAGAACAGCAGGGTCACATCAAGTGCTAGTGCAGGCGCAAGTTGACCTCATCGTTGGCTGCACCAACAATGGCAGGGCCCCAGCTCCCAATGTAGTCAACATACCTGCAACGAGGGCAAGGTAATGATCAACGCGATTACACCAAGTGCTAGAGCAGGTGCAACTCAGTGTCTGCGTCGATCGACAAGCAATTCTGCTGGCAGTGAACACAGCGCCAACACTGCTAGCCGCTCCAGTGTGTGCAGTGCTGCACGACAGGCTGTTGCACGCGCACGGCAGCTAGCATCACCAAAGGGACAACACCAACAACGACGTTTGAATAACAATGCCAACAAGCACGCATCCATGCATGCAGAATAACAGCAGCAGCAGCAGCAGCAGCAGCAGAAACTCACTTGTTGCCGTCAACGTCCCAGCAGTACGGTCCCTTCACGCGGTCAAACACGATGGGGTTGCCGCCCACGCTGCGGAAGGCGCGCACAGGACTGTTCACGCCACCTGGCAGGAGCTCCTTTGCTTCTGCCATGATCTGCAGGATTGAAAAGCAGGGTTGCAAAGCATGGGAAATGGCAGCAGTATGTAACAACTTGGTGATGGCAGGGGCTGCTCACTCCACCTGGCAGCAGCTCCTTTGCCTCAGCCATGATCTGTATGTTTGAAAGCAGGAGGAAGAGCATGGAGGATGGCAACAGATTCTGAGAGGGAAGTTGGTGACAGCAGTGGCTGGCAATGCTGCTCAGTTCAGAGCGCAATCCCCGCCAGGCGCCCGCCATGATCTGCAGGATGGTTGAAGCATGCCTATGATAACATGCAAGCTTATTACTGTATGTGGTGCAACATGTGATGTATGTGCAGGAGGATGCAGCACAGGTCAAGATGCAGCAGTGAAGCTCCGTCTGGGCATAAGAGCTGTTTTCAGGAAATGGGCATGTGAGTGCAAGCATATGTACAGGCCGCTGCTCAATAGACTAAGATGCAAGCGCTGCACATTTGTTACCAACAGCCTGCCCTGGCAGCAACGTAGCTCTTTTGCTGGACAGCTGCCAGCGCCGTCACAGTCACTGAGGTGTGCAGGTCAGCACAAGCTGCAAGCGTTGCATGACAAGTCACAGTGAAATCAAGCCTATACATGCAGTTAGGTTACATTGTACAGGTCGTGCCGCCTTCACTGCTGATGTCCTGTGCTGCTGTTGCAGTTCCGCCCGCATGAGATATTCCAGCCCACCACATGCATGTGCTGCTGCAACTGTTGCAGCACCACCATGCTTAGCGTCCCCGCTGCTGCTCCTCAGATGACGTCCCGACAATTACACATACACTAAGCATCATATATACACAATGTGGCGATCAATTGGCCATAGCTGCTCCCTGCTGCGTGCCAGGCCGTCACCTCATCAGAGCGTGTGGTCTTCAGCTTGGTAGCGGTCTCTGCGGCTGCTGCAGCCTGCACGCGCACCAACCTTGCGCTGACACGCTGTGTGCGACCAGCACGGGCAGCCACTGGGGCGCCATTGCACTTGTTGTTCAGGAGCTGCATGGTGTATGTGTGATAGTGTGCCGGGACACAGCACAATATATAGAAAAGGGTGAGGTAAAACGTTTGCAGTCGCGCACAGGCTATGTCTGAGCACGGTGTGCTAACCGGCGAGCAGATCTGAACCAGAATAACATAGGCCCACTGAACAATTGCCAGAAGCGACGTGTTCGGATTGAGACCTTCCCGTAATCAACCAAAGCCAAGATAAGTTTGCTTCGATTATCCAAAAGGACCTAAGGCTGCATGCGATCTACTCACAAGCACAGACCGGCGCAGGCTCAGATCCTGCTGCTTTCACCTTTTTGGTTGCTGAATTACTTTTTATGAACACTTCGGGACGCAAGACGCCACGATGCATGTACTGTCGACCAGCTGCACTGCCTGCACTGCTTGCTCTGCAGGCAGACAGTTGACCATCACCCAGCTCAAACAGCAGCACAGCAACCACACGCCCGTACGCTATAAGCAATCTCTCGCAATACTTAATTAAATGGTCAGCCCTGCAGGCGCTGCAGCTACTGCTGGCCTCGGTTCCTGGCGATCTGCATACTCTTCCACATGGCGCCAACAAGTGGCCCGATGGTGGGGTGATCCAGCCACTTTGACATGGTCTCTGATGTTGGGTTGTCGCTGATCTCCCTAATGCACTTGTAAAACTGCAGCAATGACAGTGAGCAGCAGCGGCGGCAGTGGTGAGTGCTTGCAGTCCATCTCACGTCCACAGCAGTGACAGAACTGCCGCACAAGCACACACACGTCTAGGCATATGCAATGGTCCTATATCTGCCGTGCAGCATGTTCTGCTCAAATTGACATGCGTTGTGAAATAAGGGCTATGGAACGTTGAACGTTGATACCAAGCATCTCTGTTGGCAGTTTGCCTATCACATTACCTCGGGGTCTTTCTGCGCCTTCACAACCATCTGTGGATCAGCCATCTGTGATAAGACTGACATGTCGATGGCTCCCATAGCGCTGTTGGACCACTGCTGCCGGAATTGCTGCAATCAGCAATTGCAACAGCAGTTACGAATGCAGCAGCAGCAGGGGCCAGACACGCGGATGGGTTGGCGTCATGCCATACAGCATACCATGAGTTGCAGGGAGAACACGAAGCATTCCACAACACTGCCACACCCACATTGCTAAAATACATCATACAGTGACGCATGCCGCCCACCCTGCAAGTAGCAGCAGTGCACTGCTGGCCACGTGGCCAGGAGGCGGCAAATACAAAACCAGCGACATACTGCACGAGAGGCAGCCCTGACGCCCCCGATACTGCCCCTTCTTCGGTACACACGCTTATCACTGCATGAGCACAGCTGCTCCTGCAAGCAAAACTATGCCTACCCTAGAAGACCACCACGGTCATCACTGACTGCCGACAGGAACTCCTGGTGCTTGATGGGGTCTGCGCTGACCCTCGCCTCCATAACGCCCCAATAAGTTTCATTTCTTTCTTCGTGCTCACACCATTGTATACACTTTTACATACATATTTGAAGCTGCCTCTGCAAGTACTATCATTTCACAATGAAGCCCCATCAAATAACCAAAAAAACCCTGTTGATAAACGCTGCTGCTCCTCACCGACAGGAACTCCTGGTGCTTGATGGGGTCTGCGCTGACCCTCGCCTCCTGCTGCACCCACAGCCGGTACTGGCCCAGGCTCTGAGTCAACCTGCATGCGACACAGACAGGGGGGGACCAATTAGATGCAAAGACTCTCATATTGCTGTGGCTGTGCAGCGAGTATCACAACTGCACGGCTCTGTCCGCACATCTGGTGCTTGCCCAGGCTCTGGGTCAGCCTGCAAGTGACACAGGCAACAGCGGGACACACCAAAAGCAGTGAAAAGCATGTTGCTGTGGCTATGAAGTGAGTGTCACAACTGCGACTCGCCTCCTGCTGCACCCACAACTTTTACTGGCCCAGGCTCTGAGTCAACCTGCAGGCAACATAAACAGCAGAGGGACAAACCGCCGCGGGCTTAGCAACTATTGTTGTGAAGTGAGTGTCACCACTGCGACTCGCCTCCTGCTGCACCCACAGCCGGTACTGGCCCAGGCTCTGAGTCAGCCAGCAAGTGACACAGGCAACAGAGGGACAACCCGCGCTCAGCAGCTATTGCTGTGGCTGTGAAGTGAGTGTCATAACTGCGACTCGCCTCCTGCTGCACCCACAGCCGGTACTGGCCCAGGCTCTAAGTCAGCCTGCAGGCACAGGCAACAAAGGGGCAGAGCAAAGGCAACCATCTACGTCATACTCACCCCTTGCAGATGGACTGCATCGCTCACTCCGAAGGCGTTTTTCAGCATTTGCATTTGAAACATGCAACCGTCGTATTTGCTGATAGCAACACCAAAAGCAAGAGGACCCGTCACATCATCAGCGCTCACCCCTCAAACATGGCCTGCATGGTGAATCCTCCCTCCATATCTGCTGCTGCTGAAAGTTTTGACACTTGTGCCTTGGCAGCACCAAGAACCCAAAACGAGGACAGGCGCAACTCATCATGATAAGCTGTCATGCTCATCATCGCTCACCCCTCAAACATGGCCTGCATGGTGAAGCCTTCCGGGAGGGCCCTCCAGCATCTGCTGCTGTTACTATTGCGATCCTTGTGCCTTGACATCACCAAGTACCACACACGACAACAAGCACTGCTGAGTCGGCGCTCACCCTTCAAACATGGCCTGCATGGTGAAGCCCCCCTCCAGCATCTGCTGCTGTTACTATTGCGATCCTTGTGCCTTGAAAAATTGACATCACCAAGAACAAAGCTTGAGCACAAGAAATGCTGAGTCAACGCTCACCCCTCAAACATGGCCTGCATGGTGAAGCCTCCCTCCAGCCGGCTGCTGCTGAATATTTTGAAAAAATGTGCCTTGGCAGCACAAAGAGCCCCAAAAGAGGACAGGCGCAACTCATCATAATGAGCTGTCAAGATCATCAGCGCTCACCCCTCAAACATGGCCTGCAGCGTGAAGCCTCCCTCCAGCATCTGCGCGTTGGTGTAGCGCAGGTACTCGCGCGCTGCGGGGTCGTCACACAGCTCCAGCCGCTTCATGAACAGCTGGCAGCAGCAGCAGCAGCAGTAGCCACATGCCTCGACATAACCGATGGCAACCTTGACTGCGCTGCCAGCGGATTAAGAACATGGATCATCAGTATCATACTGGCATGCACATTGCTGCCTGTTCTGTGATTGCTGGTGCAGCAGAAGCAAGCTTGTGCGCTAGAGTGTGCATGTTTGTGCTACGAGCACATGATGTGTGCTTGTACTGTGTGTTCGCTGGCAGTCTGTGCGACGTGCTGGCTCACCTTGTATCGCTCTGTGCCCTCCTCCATCTGCATCAACAGCAGCAAATGCAGCAGCAAGCGCAACAGCAAGCGGCAGGCAACATGTCAAGTGCACTGAGGTGGAACATTATGATGGCGCTTCCCTGCAAAAGGGCATTGTCCAAGCACGTTACTCTACTTATGGGATCAACAGTCTGATCCCCTGTGGCTGAAATGGATGAGCTGAAGGCCCCACATTATCTTGACCTTGTCGAAGAGCCGCCCCTCACCTTATCCAGGAACATCTCCTTGCCAGCCAGGTCAAAGTTGGGGAAACGAGATCCGTGAACACGAAATCCTGGATGTTATACGATGAAATGCTTCATGTGTGCAGCAGACTCAACAGTCTGGTCTCCTCTTGATGAAACAGACGAGCTGAAGGCAATGAATCATTTACCCACCTTCTCCAGGAACATCTCCTTGCCAGCCAGTCTACAGCCAGTATCGTATCTGAAAAGTCTACTCTACCCCTGGATGGCAACAGCCCACCTTGTCCAGGAACATCTCCTTGCCGGCCAGGTCAAAGTCAGGGAAGCGCGCCGCCATCATGGACAGCTGGCGCAGCTCAGTCATGATGCTGCGGCAGCAGCGGCACCAGCAGCAGCAGCAACAATACTAAGTGCAAGACGCGAGATCAGATGCGCCAGCTATGTGACATGCGCAATAAGAGGCTCTGCCGTATAAGGGGCTGCTACCAAGCTGATGCCAGGCTGATGCCTCATGTTGATGATTGCATGTGCATGCGGAGGGGGGGGGGTAACTATATGGGCACAGCTGGTGTTCAACCAGCTGCGCATGCTACCCACAGCCATGACATTGCACTGAACTGAACGAGTGCTATGAAGCTATGTGGGCTATTGCACCACCGTGCATTTGTTGTTGCTGCTGCTTATTCTACTGCTTATGATGCTGCCTCACTCATCCTGCAGTGATTGGTAACTCTGCCACTGCTGTTGCTTCTAGATTTTCATTCAGGCCACGTGTGGAAGTCCTTGACACAAGTTCACTTACCACAAGCCAGCTGCACCCTGGATACATACAATGACCGGCTCCCCCTGCTGCCGCTACCGCTGCTGCTGCCGCTGCCGCTGCCGCTGCCGCTGCCGCTGCCGCTGCTGCTGCTGCCGCTGCTGCTGCCGCTGCTGCCGCCGCTGCTGCTGCCGCTCCTGCTGCTGCTGCTGCTCAGTCCCTCACCTGTCAAACTCCTTGACCACCACTTCACTCTGAAACACCTTTGACCCCTGCCGCTGCTGCCGCCGCTGCTGCTGCCGCCCCTGCTGCTGCTGCTGCTGCTCAGTCCCTCACCTGTCAAACTCCTTGACCACCACTTCACTCTGAAACACCTTGGACCCCTGCCGCTGCTGCCGCCGCTGCTGCTGCCACCCCTGCTGCTGCTGCTGCTCAGTCCCTCACCTGTCAAACTCCTTGACCACCAGTTCACTCTGAAACACCTTTGACCCCTGCTGCTGCTGCTGCTGCCGCTGTTGCTGCCTCCGATGCTGCTGCTGCTGCTGCTCAGCCCCTCACCTGTCAAACTCCTTGACCACCAGTTCACTCTGAAACACCTTGGACCTGAACAGGTTCTCATACGCCTCCCCATAATCCAGCGCACGCGGTCGATGCCCTGCACACAGAGATTGCCAATATATTGCCAATAAATCGCCAGAAAACAAAGCAGTTGTACATCACTAAGCCTGAATGTTGACAGCACAACAGCACCAGCAAAGTACTGCAGCAGTACAGCCGCTGCTGAACAAGGTGCCGTCTGACAGCAACAGTGCAACAGTGCTCATTTGCTGATGCGTGCTGACGACGTGTCCAGCGTGTTGCACGTGGCAGAGAAGGAGGGTGGGTGCTGTACTTTGCGCAGTGTGCTGCGCCATGCATGTTCATCGTGCGTACAGCTTGCATGGCAATAGTGAGCTCCGCAGCTATGCACTGTCATGTCAGGTGGCCAAGGTTGCTGCCACATTGTTTGCTGATATTGCATACATAACGGTTGAAACAAGGCACATACACAGCATGCATGCTGACTGGGTCAAGTACATAGGTGGTTGGGGTTGTTTGTGGCTGCGGTTTGTGTATGCATGCGGTCATGCATGCGGTATGCTTCTGCTGAGGCACAGCCTGGAAAGGCAGCAGCACCGAGCATGCATACTCAACAATAACAACCTACTCACGTAACAAGCGGCTGGACTGCAGCTGCTGCATACGTTGTAGACCTTGCTGCGTCTGCTGCTGGCTGTGCCTGCTACTGCTGCTGCTCCTGCTGCTGAGGTGTCTGCTGTGCAAGCTCAAGCTCCTGCCCGGCGCCAGAGCGCAGAACGGCCTGTTACATTGTCTAAATACCTGCATGCTACGCTGACCCAGCATCTTCAAACAGCAGTGAAGACAGCAGCTGTGTTCTGTATGAGATACGTGTGGTGCGTTGATCGGTGACTTGGTAGGCAAGCTGAAGCACGGGCAGCCGAATGTACAGGCTGGTTCAAACAGTAATGAGTCGTTGCGTACCATTCGGCACACTGGACCTGCACAAACCCCTCTGTCAAACACGTAAGCACGGGCTAGTTACACCAAATGGGCACCCGTTTCTCCACTGTCTGCTTACCTCTTCCTTGCTTGTCTATCGGCTTACACTGCAACGATAAAAGCTGGATTATTGCACAATGACCAAAGCACGACGCAAGCACGGCGCTTGATCGACCTTCATTGCCTTGGCCACACGGAGCAGGGCCGATCCTGGGCTTAACTGTAACGAAATACTTACCGACTTGTAATATATGTTTTCCGACAGCCTCGCGAGTTAGGCAGCGCCTGCAAGCTGCCCACCTTCAGCAGCTTTCCCCGGTACCTCGGCAGCCTGCTGCTCCGAAATCTGTAAACCAAAGCGCGTACAAGGGGCATCTCGCGCACTATGTACCCCCAGATAACTAGTATGGGCATTAGTGCTGCTGCGGAGCAGTCCTGCATCCGTGCAATGCAACAGCTGCAGCTGCAGCAGCAACAGCATGCATCCTCGTTGCCCTACCAACAGCAGGCGGAAGGCATACCAGCAGCAGCACAGCAGCATTCAGCGTATCCCTCAGCTCCACCGATACCCAGCCAGCCGCAGCAGCAGCAGCAGCAGGCACCAGCGTATCAGGGCCTGAAGCAGCAGTCAGCTTTTGCGGCTGTACCTTCACCACAAGCAAGCTGTGGCCAGCCAAGCAGCTGCAACAGCACTATGAGCAACAGCTACAGCGGTTTCAACGGTCATCCATCAGCAGCAGCACAAGGCAGCAGCAGCTTTCATGGCAGTCCGTTTGCGTCAGGGAGCTTCAACAGCTGCTCAGAACAAAGCTTCACTGCTGCTGCTGCGCCTGCTGGTGCCACAACAGCGCCAGTGCCAGGCATGTATCAACAGATACCCGTGCAACAGCCTAGCTTGCAGCAGCAGCAGCAACAGCAGCCGTATGCACAGCAACCGTATGCGCAGCAGCCCTATGCTAGTCCACAGCAACCGCAAAGCCCATACGCGCAACAATACCCACAGCAGCAGCAGCCGCCATACCAGCAGCTGTATCAGCAGCAACCTTACCCGCAGCAGCAGCAGCAGCAGCAATACCCGCAGCAACAGCTGGAGCAGGTACATCAAGGCCCTTACGCGCAGCAGCCGTGCCCGCAGCAACCTTACCCACAGCAGCAGCAGCAGGGTCAGGGCCTGTTGCCCTACCCTGCTGTGCCGCTGCCGCTGCCGCTGCCATTCAATGCACCACCTGAAAAGGTACACAACGGCTACGATGTCATGGTGTACATCTTGCAGGTGGGGGTACTGGTCAGTCTGGAGTGATTTGGCTACAGTGTGCAATGCGGCGTCAGCTGCTCATGTTCCTGCACTTAGTACTGCTGTGCTGCTTGGCATGCGCTGAGTTGCTGCCATGATAGGTGGCCAGGACTCTGCTGCATGGACTGGTGGAATGGGCATAATCTTACCCGGCTTTTCACCCAGAGTCTCACCCAGAACCTCGCACATCTCAGGCTTACACCAGATGTACGTTGCCGTCTTGCTGCTGCTGCTGCTGCAAGTACAGGCCAAGAATCTGCCGGGCATGGACTGGTGGAATGAGCAGAATCTCAGCCAGCATCTCACCCAGAACCTTGCACGTTTCAGGCTCACACCACATTTGCTCTGTCATATTGTTGCTGCTGCTGTAACAAGTACAGGCCAAGAACCTGCCGGGCATGGACTGGTGGAATGGGCTGGCAGATCCGTACGTCATCATCACAGCACTGCCGCCAGGCGAGCAGAGCATACAGTACACGTGAGCGGGCCAGCTGCTGCAGTCACTGAACTGTCTGTATGCAGCGTAAATAACACTGACACAGCTCAGGGGGGCCACTAGAAGAGAAAAATAGTACACGTGTACACTCAAAGGCATGTGAACAGTGACAGGTGTGAACAGTCTACTGGCACAAGTAGAGTGTGTCTGCCACCTGGCAAGCAGGGCATGCAGCGCACCCCCCCCCACCCCCACCCCCAACCACACACCACACACTGAAACGGATGCCAGATCCAGAGTGCAGTTTGTTTACAGTTATGCAGTCGTTACAGCAGTCAGAGATCAGTGGTCTGGGCTTGGTTTTTGCTTGATCGTGCTGCTTTGAGGTCCGCAGTATGAAATGCTCACTTGTGTGTAAGCAGAAGCAGGAGCGTCGTCAGGAGTTTGCTTTTGCTCACTCGTCTCTGCCTGCCTCATGTTGCTTGTGAGCAGTACCAAGACGGTACACAAAGACCTGAACCCCACGTTTGATGAGTTCTTCGAAGTTGGCAACCTGCCAGCTGGCACATCAGTGCTTGTGGAGGTGCGCTGTGAAACATTGTGCCTGGCTGCAGCATCATCTGTTTGCTGTCTTTCTAAGTTGCATAGAACCCACTGCGCCAGCTTTTGTGTGTTATGTGGAGCTGTATCAGCAGTGATGCTTGAATCCAGGTGACACCAGGACCTGTTGGGTTTTTGCAAGAGGCTGGTATGCAACCAATCTGCCATGCCAGCACATCAGTGCTCGTGGAGGTGCGCGTGATCTGAAGCACCATGCCTGGCTGCAGCATGATCTGTTTTTTGGCTTGGAGAGTGCAAGACTTGCACTCGCAAAGCTGGGCCGCTTAGAAAGTACTGTGTTAGTTTAAAGTTGTTATGTGGAGCTGTATTAGCTTCCAGGAGACAACAAAACATGTGCAATTATACGCAGCAGGCTGGTATGCACTCACTCTGCAATGCCAGCTTGTGGTCGTCGCGTTGAGCTGTGCCAGCATGAGTGACACAGAAGAACGTGTAGACACTCGCAACAAGTTTGTTCACAACGTTGGCACGTGTTGTGTTTGCCGCAGGTATGGGACAAGGATGTGGTGACCGAAGACGACATAATCGGCAGGGCGAGCTGGGCCTTTGCTCCACGCGAGGTACGTGGAGCTCCTTGCCTTGCCTGATTGTGGAAATTATCATCATACCGTGTGTCTAGCAAGCGCAACCAAACAGAGGCGAAAAGCCGCTACCAAACTTTCAAAAATCAGTGGTTCCCAAACGGTATGGCCCAGCAAAGCCAAACCATACAAGCAGCCTGTGAATAGGCATGAGGACATACTGCCAAAAGAGTACATGCGTGACACCCGTTTTGCAACTGAGCGTGTGTGCTATACACAATACTAGCAGCATCTGCTTGCATTGCTGCCATCATGCCACCTGCCAGTGTGCAGCTGCAGCCCTGATGCGTGCGGCTGGCCGTGCTGGTGACGCCCTTCTTTGGTCTGTACGAAATGACGAACCCCTGTGACGGTTGCTCCTGCTCTTGCTGTGTTAACTGCTGCCTGCAGCTGCTGCCATGCTCCAGTGCTGGCGGGCTGGCTGGTGATGCCAGCCGGGGCCGGCTGATGGTGCCGCTGAAACTGCTGCCACTTAAATCATGCTGCCATCCTGCTGCTTGCCGCTGCTGCCATCCTGCTGCAGCTGCCGCCGTGCTCCAGTGCTGGCGGGCTGGCTGGTGATGCGCTCGTGACTGTGATTGTGACCCGCTTCTAACTGCTTCCCCGCTTTTTACTTACTGCTGGCATCTTGCTGCCTGCAGCTGCTGCCGTGCTCCAGTGCTGGCGGTGTTGCTGGTGATGCCTTCATGTCATGCATCATGACATACTGCTGCCATCCTGCTGCTGCAGCTGCTGCCGTGCTCCAGTGCTGGTGGGCTTGCTGGTGATTCCAGCTGGGGCCGGCTGATGGTGCCGCTGAGGCTGTCGCACCCGCGCAAAAAGAAGGACTTAGGCACGGTGGAGCTGGAGGTGAGGATTCAAACCCTGTTATAATATGATTGTAACACGTTAACATTGTTATACAGCAGCGCCGGGGCCGGCTGATGGTGCCGCTGAGGCTGTCGCATCCGCGCAAAAAAAGGACTTGGGCACAGTGGAGCTGGAGGTGAGGATTTAGCCCCTGTTGCAACACAGTTATAACGTGTTACACAGCAGCACAGATACTGTATCTGGGATACAGCTTGAGCAGTTTGAGCAGCGTCCAGTGTATGATTCCTGCCGAGCATTGTGACAGAGAGTGCCTGGCGCTAGTTGCTCCCCGTGCTGGTTTGCTGCCATGGTGATGGGTCCGGCTGATGGTGCCGTTGAAAGAGCTGCAGCACCCGCGCATAACAAAGGACATGGGCACAGTGGAGCTGGAGGTGAGGATTCAAACCCCATTGTAACAAAGTTATAACATGTCACACAGCAGCGCGGGTACAGTTTGAGCAGCTTGAGCAGCGGCTATTGTGTGCTTGCACGTTTGTGCTGTGCATTGTGACAGCGAGTGTGTATGATGCCAGTTGCTGCATCCATGCTATGACGCTCTGCTGCTTTGCAGCCGCAATGAGTTTGGGAAACTTCAGGCAGACGCTCAGCTCCACTGCCGGGCTGTTCTTCTACACGTCAACATCACAGGCATTGCATCACATGTCCTTCCCTCCTTGCTGTTATCGTTGTCTGTTTCTCAGGTGTGCTACCTTCATCTTATATTATCTTATATTATCTTATTATCTTATATTATCTTATTATATATA
Source organism: Tetradesmus lagerheimii (assembly GCA_902809745.2). Lineage (NCBI taxonomy): Eukaryota > Viridiplantae > Chlorophyta > Chlorophyceae > Sphaeropleales > Scenedesmaceae > Tetradesmus > Tetradesmus lagerheimii. Next base: position 12,988 of record CADDIJ020002373.1, on the reverse strand, counting down.
TTTGTACTGTTTCTCAGGTGTGCAACCGGCCCTCGCTGCGTGCCGGCAAGCCAGCCATGATGGGCCCTGTCAAGTTCAAACAGATGCTCAGCCCCACTGCCGGGCTGTTCTACTACATGTTTGAATCACAACCATCATCTTCATATATCATAACTTTCTTATTTGTACTGTTTGCTGGCTCTCAGGTGTGCTACCGTCCCTCGCTTCGTGCTGGCAAGCTGGCAATGATGGGCCCTGTCAAGTTCAAGCAGACGCTCAGCCCCACTGCCGGGCTGTTCTTCTACATGTTTTGATTGCAGGCATTACATCAAACATTTGCACCCTTTTTGGTTTTCATGTTTGCTGGCTCTCAGGTGTGCTACCGTCCCTCGCAATGTGCTGGCAAGCCGGCCATGATGGGTCCTGTGAAGTTCAAATAGGCTCAGCCCCACAGCCGTGATCTTCTCTACACGTGTGGATTCTATATGTCAAACATGCAATAATCATATGTTCTACGTTCTTTTTTGCTGTGCCCAGGTTTGCTACCGGCCCTCGCTGCGTGCTGGCAAGCCGGCCATGATGGGCCCTGTCAAGTTTAAGCAGACGCTCAGCCCCACTGCCGGGCTGTTCACCGGGCACTTCTGGGGCAGGGAGGAAAGCATGTGCTTCTCAACGTACAAGCTGTACCTGATGCACATCGACAGTACTTTCAGGGACGTGCGCATGCCTTGGAACAGAAAATATGACAAGGTAAGAGGGGAGAAAAGTGCTTTGTGCTGTGTTTGAGGTGTCAGGGGTTGTCTGATGGCAAGTTACAAGCTGCTGCACACTGCACCTGATGCACATTGACAGCACCTTTGGGGATGTGCGCATGCCCTGGAACAGGAAGTATGACAAGGTAATAGGAAAGACAGCTGTGCTGTGCTGAGAGGGAGAATGTAGCACAATGTGCATGTCATGTCATTTTTTGTCTTTGGCAGAGCGTCATGATTGTGATGTGGCTGTGATGGTAGGGTTCAGGGTCCTATGTCTGGACAATAGTGTCATAATCTTTGCCCAGCATGACTGGCAGGGAGGACACCATGTGCTTCTCCACTTACAAGCTGTACCTGATGCACATCGACAGCACTTTCAGAGACGTGCGCATGCCCTGGAACAAACAGTATTACAAGGTAGGAGGGAAGAGAAACACCATGTACTGTGTTTCGGGGTATTCGGGGTTGTCTGTTTCCAACGTATAAGCTGCTGCACACTGCACCTGATGCACATCAACAGCACGTTTAGGGACGTGCGCATGCCCTGGAACTGAAAATGTGACAAGGTAAGATGAGAGGCAATTGTGGCGTGCTGAGAAGGCGAACACAGCACATGCCATTTGGTAGAGTCACTGATCATCAGTGGGTCATGTATATGTTCTGTGGTTGTGACAATATTGTTCAGCGGGGCTGTTCACCGGGCACTTCTGGGGCAGGGAGGACAGCATGTGCTTCTCAACATATAAGCTGTACCTGATGCACATTGACAGCACGTTTACGGACGTACGCATGCCATGGAACTGAAATTATGACAAGGTAGGTGTGCTGTGTTTTGGGGTGTTAGGGGGTGTCTGTTGGCAAATCACAAACTGCTGCACACTGTACCTGATGCACATCGACAGCACCTTCAGGGACGTGCGCATGCCCTGGAACAGAAAGTATGATAAGGTATGAGGAGCGATGAATGTGATGTGGTAATAGGGAGCACGTAGCGCGTGTCATTTGTTTGTGTCATCGTCATTGGGTCAAGATTGTCCTGTGCCTGTGACGGTAGTGTTTAGGTTGTTATGGCTGTGACGGTAGTGTTCATAGTCTTTGTCCAGCATGGCTGTGTTGTGGCAAGTTGCTCTGCGTCATAGGGTACTGCAGGCACCCTGCACCAGGTGCATGCATGGCTCTCTGTCATTGCGTGCTGTGTGCTTGTGTCGCTGCAGGATGTGCACATCTGTGTTTGCGCCATGCGGGCCAGCGCTCGCCAAGCTGAGTGCCAGCGCTGCTGTGGTCTCCTGCTGTTGCTTGTCTATCTTTAAATCTGCAGGCTGTGCAGATCTTTGATTGCGACATGCGGGCTGCTGCTCGCCCAGCTGAGTGTCAGCACTGTTGTGGTCTCATGCTGTTGCGTGTCTATCTCTGTGTGGCTGCAGGCTGTGCAGATCTTCAAGAGCCCAGTGGCACTGGGGCTGGTGCTCTCCAAGCTGAGTGCCAGTGTTGCTGTGGTCTCATGCTGTAGCTTGTCTATCTCTGTGTGGCTGCAGGCTGTGCAGATCTTCAAGAGCCCAGTGGCACTGGGGCTGGTGCTCTCCAAGCTGAGTGCCAGTGTTGCTGTGGTCTCATGCTGTAGCTTGTCTATCTCTGTGTGGCTGCAGGCTGTGCAGATCTTCAAGAGCCCAGTGGCACTGGGGCTGGTGCTCTCCAAGCTGAGTGCCAGTGTTGCTGTGGTCTCATGCTGTAGCTTGTCTATCTCTGGGACTGCAGGCTGTGCAGATCTCTTGTGACATGCCGGCCGCCTGAGACCAGGCTGGTGTTCACCAAGCTGAGTGTCAGCGTTGCTGTGGTCTCATGCTGTTGCTTGCCCATCTTTGTGACTGCAGGCTGTGCAGATCTTCAAGAGCCCAGTCGCGCTGTGCTTGCCGAGCTGTGTGTCACCATTGTGGTGGTGGTCTTATGCTCTGTGTGGCTGCAAGCTGTGCAGATCTTTACTTGCGACATGCGGGCTGGTGCTCGGCAAGCTGAGTGTCAGCGTTGCTGTGGTCTTATGCTGTGGCCTGTCTATGTCGGTGACTGCAGGCTGTGCAGATCTTCAACTGCGACATGCGGGCTGGCCTCAGCTGAATGGCGTTGCTGTGGTCTAATGCTCATCATCATCAAATTACCAGATCAAGCCATAGCATCAACGCCATCGGCCCCGCGCCCCCCCGGGGCGGAAGAAAGAGGGAGCACCGCTCCATTATTTTGCAACTATTACGCACATCCCAAGCTTGGACAAGATACGCAGCAATGCTCCTAGACACCAGTCAGCAAACCCCCTTGCTACCCCAAACATCATCAGAAACAAAACGCAACAACTTGGTCGATGCATCAGTCAATGACAACACATTGCGCAATTTTCCAGCGCCACCAGCAACTGTCTGTTGCTAAACAGACCGAATCTCATCCAACATAGTATCTCTGTTAGCAGAAGTGGCAGGACAATCAAAAATCAGATGTGACAAAGACTCAACATGCTGACCACAAGCAGGACACGCTGTATTAGAATCTGCTCTGCTACCCCCGTAGCGACTGGTACGCTCGTGCACACAAAGACATCCCATGCGAACACGCATCAGCAACTCAACGCCACGTGTTGGCGCACCAGCACACAAAAATGGCCTGGGCCGTTTGAAGCGCATGGCATCAGCATGCGTAGTGTGAACATGCATGACGTAACGGCTCAAAGTAGAGTGTTGCAGTGATTCACAAGCAATTCTATCGGCATGCAACTTCTAGACCTGACAGCTGATGTGACTCTTGCATGCACTAGCGCGATCAGCCGCCGCTGCAACATCCACACCATACTTGCACAACAAACTCTGCACATACTTATGCCACGGTGTTACTGCAACAGCACCACTGGGGCGCTTCCACTCAGCAGAAAATACCTGACGTGGCAGCCTGGAATCCTGCAATCGTTGAACCCTAAAGTAATACTCATGCTGTTGCGTGTCTATCAGGCTGTGAAGATATTTACTTGCGCCATGCGGGCTGGTGCTCGCCGAGCTCATTGTCACTGTTGCTGTGGTCTGATGCTGTAGCTTGCCAATCTTTCTGGCTGCAGGCTGTGCAGATCTTCAATTGCGCCATGCGGTCTGGTGCTCGCCAAGCTGAGTGTCAGCACTGTTGTGGTCTCATGCTGTTGCGTGTCTATCCGTCTGGCTGCAGGCTGTGCAGATCTTTGATTGCGCCATGTGGGCTGTGCTCGCTGAGCTGTTTCTCACTGTTGCTGCGGTGGTCTCATGCTGTTGTTCGTCTATCTCTGTGTCGCTGCAGGCTGTGCAGATCTTCAAGACCCCAGTCGCCCTGGGCTTGGTGCGCACACAGCACAAGACGCTGTACGCTACCAACATCGGCATGAGCAGGTGCGCGGTACTGCTGGTATCAGGACTGAGGCGCGTAGCCGATACCCGTACACGCGCCTGTGCCAGAGGCCGAGCTGTTTCTTGTGCTGCTGCATGTGTCGTATTCTTACTGGTGCCAGTCGTGACGGGCCTGCGTCAGCTGCATTCGCAAGCATGTGACTTGCGAAGCAACTGTGAGTTGCGCGTGTACGTCACCTGCGGTGCGCTACTGTGCATGTGCTGTACCATGCTGGGCACCAGCAGAAACGTGTACTTGTGCTAGCTGCTCATGTGCGTACGACGCTCCCTCACAGCTCAACATATGTCTTAGTAAGACAGCTCTGGTTCATCAAATCGTGTTGTGTTTATGCAGGTGTGGTGTACTGGGCACCAGCAAGGACTTCTACGAGCTTTTTAAGTGCGGCATGCGCAGCGGGCAGCGCCGCTACTTCACGTACTGCCTGCTGCGCGACAGCCTGCGCTGCAGCGAGACTGGCGCGGCGTTCTTCAACGACATGCTGTCGAAGCATGCGATGCACGCTGGCGGGGAAGAGGAGGTGCTGTATGCAGGTATGTGACAGCTTTTTGAATGACAGCTGTCAGCTGTGAGGGTTGTTGCTGCTGTGTTAGGTGCGGCAAGTGTGTGTGTGTGTGTGTTGTGATGTCATGCTGTCAGCAGCACACAATGCACGCTGGCGGAGAAGAGGTGCTGTACGCAGGTATGAGAGGGCTGTTCTGATTACAGATATGAGGTTGTTGCTGCTGTGTTGGGTGTAGTAAGCGGATGTTTTGTGACGTCATGCTGTCAAAAGCACGCAATGCATGCTGGCGGGGAAGAGGAGGAGCTGTATGCAGGTAATAGAGGGCTGTTCAAGTGGCAGCTATGGTTGTTGTGCGGCTGTGGTGGGTGCGGCTAGTTGGCGCGGGAAAGACGAGGAACTGCTTCATGCATCTGACGTAGCAGCAGGTTGCCCATTGTTGTTTCTGTAGCGCCAGCTGGCACTGCACAGCTGCATACCTTGTTGTGAGCCAATTTTGTACATGTGCAGTGTGTACTCTGCTGCGGCGATCAACAACCTATAGATGCTCTGCAGCTTCAACTGATGACAGCCATTTATTGCTGCCCCGCTGCTGGTGCTGCACGACATGTACCGCTCGCAGGAGAGTTCTGCATTGTGCCAGACGCAGCAGCAGCAGCTGGCTACCGGCTCATCATCGACAACAACAGCGGCACGTACGCGCCATCAGCTGACAAGCTTCCGCTGATGTGCCAGCTGTTCACTGCGAACTTCCCAGACATGGTGGTGGAAGTTCTCGCATCCAATGACCCCCGGCTGAAGCAGTACCAGCTAAAGTGCCCCAGCAGAGCCACAGCCTGAGCCACAGCCCCAGCAGAGCCACAGCCTGAGCCACAGCCTGAGCCACAGCCCCAGCAGAGCCACAGCCTGAGCTGGGTTTTGCATTTCGCTGAGCAGTGCGCTGACCTGCGTCCCGCAGTGCCCTGAGCAGCACTGAGCCGCTCAGCAGCACTGAGTGCGCTGAGCTGCGTCCCGCAGTGCTCCAGCAGAGCCACAGGCTGCAGCCTGAGCTGCGTACTGCATTGCCCTGAGCAGCGCTGAGCAATGCGCTGAGCAGCTCGGTGAGAGTGGTGAAGGCCTTGGCTGGATGGTGGGACCTCAGATGTTGGGCGTGTGGTGCTGTTGTTCCGTGTTGAAATCTCAAAGCCACAGCCTGAGCAGCGCTAAGCAGTGCGCTGAGCTGGTGGGAGATGGTCGATGCGGTGCCCAATGAGCCTGTCATTGGCTCAAAAACGGGCGATGTTCCCCAGTTTAACATCAGAAATCTGAGCAGCACTGAGCAGTGCGCTGAGCAGCGGAGTGAGAGTCACGGTGAAGGCCTTGGCTGGATGGCTCCAATGAATGTTGAGCATGTGGTGGTGGTGTTCGGCATGCAACCTGCGCAGCTGATGTGTTATAACTCTATCAGACTAGCCGTATGCAGTGTGTTTGGACGCTTTGACACTGCTAAAACTAGTTGCAAGGCTTTCCAAAGGCGACCGTGCAGCAGCAGTGTTCTGTTTGCTGCTAGCCTGCCATTTCAGGTTTCAATGCACTCATACAACCGCTGGGCAGTAGTATAGCTGTGGATGAGTACAGGGCTTCAATCAAGCTCCAATAGAAGTTTTTAGGTAATATCTAACTTTTTCATTGGAGATTAGCAGTGACGGACCCATCTGCTTAGCACTCACAGGCAGATTTTGCACTGCTGGAGCAAGTTTCTAGCCAATGACAACACATACATGCCCCTTTCGGTCACCAAAACAGACCAAGAGGTCAAAAAAAAGGTTATAGATTGGTTAACCATCGGTATGATCCACTCCCAAGTCGCCCAAGTGCAAAACTTGACTCTGCCTTCCAGGGCGGGAGCAGCTGTCAGCTGTCACATCCACTTTCAGTCGCTGCCATGCCATAGCCTGGCTGCGCAATGCAGAAAGTGCCACTATCTGCACAATGCACTCAGATAGTGCCCTTCCACAGGCTGTAGCAGAGGGGAATTGTACACTGTACAATTGCTGCCTCCATGTACAACTCCTAGGTCTCAAGATGGTGGTACAGTCTGGACTTACATTTTTGCATCTGGAACACGTTAAAGCAAAATCTAGAAGTATTACAATGACTTTTGAACAGGCGATCGAACTGCAACGGCCACAGACTGAAGACATCAAACGCATCCTGTATTGTCGTGTGAAAGGTAGCGATGCAACCTGCGGAGCTCTGAATTACGCTAGCGAATTGCATTCAGTAAACCTAGTTAACCGGCAGCAGCAGCTAGGAAACCACAAGCAGCAAGCAGCAGCAGCAGCAGCAGCAGCAGAAGCCAAGCAGTTAGCAGCACACGATGCTGCCTGCTGTGCAGAAGCTGCCCGGTGTTCAAGGTGATCTAAAAATGTTCAACACACGTTTGACTGTTATGCATGCCTCGCGTGGCTGCAGATGTGCTGAACGTACCCGTCTGCTCTTTGTGTCTCTGCAGCCTTCAGCAGCAGCCTCACCTCTGCAGCAGATTCTCAAGATGTGTCTGCTGCACACAACAGATTTTCTGCAAGGGTATTTCCTATTGCAGGGCTTCTGGGCAGGCACATGCAGCCTCTGCAGCGGTTGCCTGGCAGCAGCAGCAGCAGGAGTACAGTCCAGCAGGTTGCTCTGCGGCGCCTACAGCAGAGGGCTGAACACGCTGGAGTAGATGCATTCGATGTGCTTGTGAATGGTGACCTACAGCAGTGGGAGTCTATGGTGTGCGCCAGTTTGGCTGCGATGTCGCTGGAGCTGAACCCCAGCTATGTACAGGACCAGGTAAGTAAGGTGTTGCTGGCATCAGCTCTTAGCCTGTTGAATGTGCTGCTGCTGACCCACTCACAGTTGATACAGGAGTTCAGGCTGGCACTGTGGCTGCGGCGCACTCTAGCTCTGCCATCAGAGGAGTTGGCCAGCTGCAAGCGACACATTGAGTTCAAGGCTGATGGCAGGATTCAGCAGCTGCAGGTGAGTTGGGAGTGTCAACAGCTCTCAGCAGCTGGGTGTTACACAAGCTCACACTTTGATTTTATTGCAGGTTGACCTGGCTTTCCCTGCCAACTCCAGGACCATCACCCGCTTGATGGAAGCCTGGTGGAACTGCAAGGTGCCAGCAGTGGCCTGCTCACTGTGTGTGCATACCAGGACAGCTTGCAGAAGCTCTGCAAATGCACAAACCTACCGAACATGCAAAGGGCTTGCAGTGCTAGATCAGAGAGCCACCTGATGTATCTTGGTGCATACATCAGGCTTTTGCTTTCAATTGATCAGGCACCTCCAAGTCCAAACCTCTGATGTAGCACAACACCAAAATCACAGCCCCTACTGCCAAGAATACACGTGCATTTTGCTCCCTTCCGCTGTTGCTGTTGAGCCAGCAACAGACCATGATTAGTCGTCAATGTTTATGTCATCACAACACGCCTGCATGTGCGTTTGTGGTGCTATCGCAGGGTGGGCGGCCTCCTGGCAGCACCAAAAGCGGCAGCAGCAGTGGCAGGCACCTCAAAGCCACGCTTCAAAGCCATGCCAGTCAGCTTCAACAATGCCGTGGAGAAGGTGCTCTACTGGGAGGCTGAGCTGCTGTCAGCACTGAAGGATATTAAGTAAGCAGCATTCCCAAACTAAACCAGCTTTGCTGATGCTGCATGTGCGGGTGTGTTGTGAAGGAGCGGCCAATGCCTGGCCAGCATAACTGCGCTGGCTTTTGTGGTGCTGACCTACCTGCAGCCAGTGTCACCAGCAGAGCCCATTGTCAAGCAGCAGCGGGGGGGGTGGCAGTGCCTCCAGCAGTGCTGCACGCAGCAGCGGCAGTGAAGGCAGCAGCAGCAGCAGCGGGCTGGAAAGCAGCAGCAGCTGCGGAGAAAGCAGCAGCAGGGACAGGGGCAGGAGCAGCAGCAGCAACAGTGGTGGTGAGGCCAGCATCACTGGGACTCAGCGCACTCTCAACAATGCCATGGGCTTCACCCTGCCGTATGGTGGCCTGCAGCATGTTGCCACCTTTGACGAGGTCACCCCAAGCATGGTCAACGCTGCTCTTGCTGGCGCCAAATTCTTGAGCAACAGCTTTGACAAGTCAAAGGGTGAGCTGTTGATTTGCAGAGGAATACCTCACACTTGTGGTCTTGCAAGTGTCTGCCCGTTCAAAGCCAAAACTTGAAGTAGCAGTTTGCACCTTTTATACTAAAAAACAGGGTCTGTGTGATGGGCAAAGTGATACCTCATGTTTGGGGTCTTACAGTGTGTCTGCTGGTCTCAAAGCCAAAACTTGAAGAAGCAGTTTGCACCTTATATACTACAAGACAGGTCTGTGTGATGGGCAAGTGATACGTCACAGTTTCGGTTCTTCCAGGCGTCTGCCGTCTCAAGCCAAAACCCTGAAGTAGCAGTTTGCACTTTTTATACTATGAGAAGGGTCTGTATGATGGGCCAAGTGATACCTCACAGATTTGGTCTTACATGTGTCTGCCCCATGTGAAATACAAAAGGCTACAGTGGGCAGTTTGCGCCAGCCACAGTGCATGTCTGTACATGGCTGATGATGCAGCGCCGGCCTGGTGGGTGGATGGCTCGGAGACTCTCATGATGCTAATGAATCAGACAACGCCAGGCATTGATACTGATAGCCTCATGTATTTTACTTGGCGCTGTGGCCTGCAGGCACCACTGCACCCCCAGCGGACGTGATGCAAAAGCACAACCGTCCAAGCCTGTACAGCTTCCGCTCCATGCAAGCTGGCGAGGTGTGGCTGATCATCCGGCGGCTGCCCATGGCCAGCCTTCCCAGCGATCTGTGGCCCTGGTGAGTGTTTCTGCTGCTGTGTTATTGTGATTTCTGTGCAGCTGGGGTGCTTTGCCAGGGGTGATGACGGCACACTGCAGGCTGTGACACGACAATGCTGACCTGCCTGTCCCGAGGAGCTGCTATGATGCTGCTACGATGCCACATCCATCCTTTAGTTTTGAGCATGTGTTTGGGGCTGCTTTTGCAGGTATCTCGGGCGCGCTGGGCGCTCAGCAGCAGCAAAGTCCTGGCTCAACTACGTGGAGAATTACATGTTTGGATTCGGCCCCCGGCTGACCTACGCTGACCTACGCTGGACTCTGCTGGCCGCAACATGCAGGTGGTCAAGTTCAAGCGGTCACTGCTAGGCTGGTGAGCAACATCGTTGGTGGCATTGTTTGGTTACGTGCATAAGTGACTTGCCTGTGCGGCTTATGCAGTCATGCAGATGCTGATGCAGTGTGCGTCTTGTGCAGCTGAAGCCAGCATGTTTCTAGCATGCTGCCAGTGCCTCCTGATTAGGACAGTCACTGATGAGCCAGGCCCTGACCTGACCTGCCTCACTGCTTCTCTTCTGCTGTATGCTTAGGTGCCCCACCCTGGCCAACAGCGCATTGGTGGCCAGCCTGGATGAGGCAGGCACAGCGCAGCTGCAGCATGCCACAGAGCTGGCGCAGCTCTACGGCCTCAACAAGTGCACGCCAGATGTTGGCAGACTATCATTAACTGCGTAGAAGCAGAGGGCAGCCTCAGTGGGATGCTGCAGAAGCTTACAGTGTCCCTGATGCACAACGGCTATGAGCTGGCATCATGCAGGAATGGCTGCGACTGGCAGTACCAGCACATGTCAGCAGCAGAGGCAGATGCTCACCTGCAGCAGCTGCGTGAGAGCATCCACTCCAGCAACGCACAGCTGTACGGCGGCGCAGACAGGCTGCCCCCAAAGCCTGCCTGCCCAGTGCTGCTGCAGAGTGTGGTTGACTTGCTGGCAGCTGACTGGGATGCCATCAAAAGCAGCTTTGCAAACCCAGCAGCGCGCAGCGAGGCAGTGCTCGCGACAGCACAAGCAGCAGCTGCGGCTGCCGTGCAGGCTGCTGCAGACACAGCAAGGCACGTGGCAGCCAGCAATGCGGCTGCTGCAGATGCCAGTGCAGCTATAGCAGACGGTGCAGCAGCAGCAGCAGCAGTGCCACCAGCATCAGGCTGGATGGCAACAGGGCCTGCAGCCTTGCCATTTGGACCTGCAGGGCCAGCAGGACTAGCAGCCGGGTCAGCCGGGCCACCAGCAGCAGCACCAGGCCCCACAGGTGCCATCACGCTGCTGCGTGGTGCTGGCTTGCTTCTGCTGGCCCCCAACAGCAAGCTGTGGTGCCAGCTGTCCAAGCCGCTGGGTGGCAGCTGCAGCATCCGCAACACCACCTACAGCCGCTACACTGTGGCTCAGCTCATGACATCCACAGGACTGCACATGCAGGCTGGCCAGCAGCAGAACGTGCAAGTGCGTGTTGCTGCTGAGTTTGTTGCTGGTGGCAGGCCCCTGAGCGGCGGCAACTGGGCAAAGCAGCCGTGCAATGTGTGTGTATGGTCCGGCGAGACCCTGCTGCTTTGGGAGCAGCCAAGCCACAGGCTGGGCCGTAAGTTTGGGGGTGACGCTGCCAGCTTCGCCTACCCTGCCCTGTATGGCACCTTCACGGAGGAGCGTGTGGCGGGTGTAATAGGTGGGTAAGCCTGGCATTGAGGTTGCCTAAGTTCTTGAGATTGGTTCCTCTCTGGTTGTAGTTGCTGAGGCACTGTAAGAACTGTTGCAGGGTTTGGCTGTTTCTGTGGGTCTGATACACTTTGTACAGCTTCTCTGCGTTGCTGCTCTGCTGCTGCGCTGAGCCTTGCACTCGTGGCAGCAGCTCTGGGTGTTCTGCCTGCAGCTGCGTGAGTGTCCTCTGCAGCAGCGCCTTGGCTTGGATATGCCGGGCTGTGTTGCCAGGCTTCGCCTTCTTGTGGGAAGGCCCTGCGCCGCTGCTGCTGCCGCCGCCATGTTTGTGTCCCGGGGCTGCTGGCTGTTGCTGCTGTTGCTGTTGCTGTTGCTGTGCACTGCTTGTTGCTGACTCAGGGACAACCAGCTTGTTGGTGAGCTCTGCTTCCACCGCCCTACCATCCTTTACTGCGTCTTTGTTTCTGTAAAAATAGCACAGCAGCTGACCCAAGGCGTCTGCCATGTCGTGCTGGTTCTCTCCGGCTGCCTGCCATACCCTTAGATCGTGGTTCCGCCCTGCAAATGCATTGCCATCGCCTGCCTCCAACAGCTGGCGCACAGCGTTTGCTGTACTCACTTTGCGGACGTGCCGAGTCATCTGCTGCCAGATTTTGATCCCGAGGAACTTGTAGCGCTCGCTGGCACTTAGAACCCGCACTGTTTTGTCCCGGCACAGGTAGTACATAACAATGGCCTGCTGCATCTGAAGATTGAAAACAATGCCCTTCTTGGCGTCAGCGTCCCAGGGTTGGTCTTCAACTAACACCCAAAAGTCATCAGATTTCAGTGCAGCTGTTACATTGTCTGTGATTGTGTCCAGATAGCGCTTCACCTGATCTGTGCTGCGGATCACCTGCTCATGTACATCAAGCAGTTTGTGTCGATTCCAGTAGACGATGGTTTGGGTGGTGCTGTCAAAAGCGCACACGCCAGCATTCTGCGTGCCAGGGTCTATGGACAGACAATACTTTTTAGGAGGCTTGGGGGCGCTGCGTAGCATACTTGATTGTGTAATGCACCCACATAATAATGCCTGTTTCTGCCGCCCTTGCATGTTTGCAGGCGCCCTGCAGCTGGATGGCGCAAGGCCACAGCAGCGTGCTGCTGCAAGCGCAGCTGAAGTTGCAATCACTGCACTGCAGCAGCCGCAGCAGCAGCCAGCAGCGCCAGTGCTGCTAGAGGCAGCAGGGGCAGTGCATCCTGTTGCGCCAAGCAGCATCAGCATCAGCAGCAGCAGCATGACCACTGCAGCGCTGGACGCAGTGTCAGACCTTTCAATGGCCATGAGCAGCGAGGCTGATGTTGCACATGCTGCTGCAGTAGCTGCCGTGGTGCCTTTGCTGAGGGCTGCAGCAGACCCAGCTGTGGCTGCAGCCATCAAGCAGGGGCTGAAGCAGTTGTACGCGGCAGTACGTCAGGGTGCCTCAGTGCCTGCAGGTGTCCTCGAGGCCCTCACAAGCAGCATCAGGGCGCTTGCTGTGCCGGCTTGTGGACCCAGTGCTGCCAATCCCACAGCAACAGCAACGGCAGCACCAGCAAGCGCAACACCTACCAGCACAGGCAAGAAGCGCAAGCATAGCACTGCCATGGCAGCAGCAGCAGCAGCAACAGAGGGGGACAACAACAAGAAACAAAAGGTGCAGAAGCCTCCCCCTGTATTTTCTGATGGCCGGCCGGGGATGAGGATGTGGCTGGGGATGGGTGCTGGGTGCAGCTGGGCGATCACGTGTTCATGGGGGTAGAGTGCAGCAAGAACAACATGCGAGACCCAG
>CADDIJ020002371.1:0-27567 GCA_902809745.2 Tetradesmus lagerheimii | reverse complement strand
GAGCTCACAGATGCTGTGGAGGACAGGAAGCAGGCTTACCTGCGCTACAAGAACTCAGGGCTTTTAGCAGATTGGGCTACTTACAAACAGCAGCAGAAGGCTACTACACAGCTGGTCAAAGCAGCAGAGAAGCAGTACAAAGAGCAGTGCCAGCATGCCATTACTTCTGCATACACAAATCGCATGAATGATGACAGCCTGCTTGGAGAGAAAGACATGTGTGCAGCGTCAAACTGGGGGTTGGAGGAAGCAAATGCTGCATGGCTGCCAACGCGCTCATAATGACACTTGAAAGCATCAGCTTTCTCAGCTGGGGTAGATGCCACATGCCCAGATGGATGCTGCATGACGCTGTAAACTGCCTCGCTGACATGCTTAGGGCACAGACGACGCACAAGCTGCCACATGTCTTTCTCTCCAAGCAGGCCGTCATCATTCATGCGATTTGTGTATGCAGAAGTAATGGCATGCTGGCACTGCTCTTTGTACTGCTTCTCTGCTGCTTTGACCAGCTGTGTAGTAGCCTTCTGCTGCCGTTTGTAAGTAGCCCAATCTGCTACAAGCCCTGAGTTCTTGTAGCGCAGGTAAGCCTGCTTCCTGTCCTCCACAGCATCTGTGAGCTCCTGAGTCCACCATGGGAAGGACTTGCCAACCCAAACCCTCTTGTAGCCAAAACTGGCGTTGACAGCATGACGAAGTGCTGCTAGCATCTGCTCGTGCGCTTGCTGCACTGCATTAGTTGCTGTAGTTGAGCCTGCAGAAGCCTGCTGCTGCAAAGTGGTGACCGTGGCTGTGTAGGCTGCACCAAGCTGCGACAGAGCATCCTGATATGCCTCAAGTTCCGCTGACTGCCCCCCATTCTGCAGCCTGAAATCCTTGGGCTGTGCGTTGAGGCGCAGCACAACCTGTTTTGCAGGGCGGCGTACCACAGGCCTGACAATGCGGGCAGACACAGGCAGGTGGTCAGTAGCACCCACAGTATGCGGCCCAACTGTGGCTGTTGGCCTGGCAGCAGCTTGGCAGGGCATGGCAATGTCAGCAGAGGCAAGGATGTAGTCAATCAAAGAGCCTCGCCTGGTGCCGCCGTGCGACCCGTCACAAGTGATGTGCTGGTGAGGGGAGGTGGGGGCTGTGCGGGCATTAAGTGAGTAGAGGTTGACAGTGTTGAGCAATGAGAGGAGCAGGCGGCCGTTGTCATTGACGGTGCTCTCACCATGCATACCAATACGCTCTGCTGGGCCAGATGCCCGTCCAACCCGTGCATTAAAGTCACCCATCACCAACACAGATCCCCTGCTAGACAGGTACTCCAGGTCCTCCTGCAGCGCTGAGTAAGCAGCACTCCTCACTGATGCAGACTTGCCCATATCAGGCATGTAAACCACCCCAATGAAGAGCTTGCGTGCACCCCCTTGCCCTGGCATCACAAGCCACAGCGCTTCGTCGTATTGCTGGTCAGTAAAGTCATACACTTTCACCGCGTTTGCAACAGAGGCATGCACAGCAACCGCAACACCCCCAGAAGCACGCTCCCCTGCCCGCACAACCCTGGGCTTACTAATGTATGTGTATCCAGGGATGTGATCTGCAGGCAGCTGCTTTCCCTGCGCCTCCTTGGTCTCCACGAAGCCCATGATGTCACAGCGGGGTTCCTTAAGCAGGTGGTGAATTTCAACCAACTTCAACCCAGACTTTGGCATGTTATTTACATTAAGCACGCCACAGAGCAATCCACTGTCACCCGGCTGCACAGGTGCCCTGCTGGGGCGGTGGCGGCGCTGCTGGGATGCCCTGCTGCTGCGCTGGCTGTGCCTGCGACCGTGCTGCTGGCCTGCACCCCCGGCGGCAGGCGCTGCTGGCTGTGTGCCCCTGGGCAGCTGCTCCTCGTCATCTGACGCAGGAACAAGCTCCTCCTCCTCCTCCTCTGACGCAGGGACAAGCTCTTCATCCTCATCATCTGTGGACAGCTCAGCATCAGGCTCAAGAGCAGCATAACGGTTAGACAGCACTAGGCCGGCGCACTGCTGCTCGCGCCGGCCAACCTGGGAGAGGCTGCATATGCCCCACGTGCGCTGAGAATAACCATGCCGTTGAAAGTGAACACAGCGCGCCAGTGCAGCACACATTGAAGCTGCTGCTTCAGCATAACTACCATGCAGGCTGTCAGCTGGCGCACTGCAGACGATGGCAGAGTGAACACAACAGCTGTCTCTCCTGCCCAAAATGCTCTGCCAATGAGCAAGTCACGTGGTGCATTTTCTGCTGACATCTGCGCAATTGCACTCATGCCTGCCGCCCGCACCTGGTTGATGGTGGTAGCTGTCCTGCGCGGGCCAAACAGCTTCACCTGGTAACCCCAACTGTTCTCATCCCTGGTTTGGCGAGTCTGGGCGCGGCTAGACCCAGGACTCGGTCGGCTGGACGGCTCAGCCTCAATTGCAGCAGGGGCACCAGGTGTTGCAGCAGCAACAACACGAGCAGCGGCAGGGGGAGCAGCAGCTGCAGCAGGGTTTTCGGGGTTAGTAGAAAGCGCGGCAACGCTGGTCGTACGGTTCGCGGTCAAGGGTGTGTCCACAGATCTACCTGCGGCGGCAGCATATGTTTCAGTGAACACTTTATGCCATGCACCCTGCAGCCACACATGTGTGTTAGGATCAGGGCATACAGGGGCAGATGACGGGCCTGAGCCAAAGCGAGGGTCAGTGATTGGATGGCCTACGCCATTAATCACCACATAATGCCTGGACAGGCGAGCCACAGGACCACAGGGGCCAGGAGCTGGCCGCTGGCCTGCAGGGGCCCCCGTGGCCCTGCTGGCCTGCACTGCCAGGCTTTGTTCCTGAGACGTCCTGTGGTCCTGTGTCATATTTAGCAAAAGCTTGAGAAGTAGGGGCGGCAGGGTGGGCGGCAGGCACAAACCACACAAACAGCAAGAACACTGGCAACCGCAACAACAATCACAAATGTAGCAGCAGCCACATCACACCACATCGCACACAACAAGACACCTGCCACAGGATCGGCCACACGGCTGGTAGGTGTAATGATATGCTGCGTGTGATATACTGGTGCTGTTGCTCGCAGATGCAAATGTTGCTGACAGTTGCTGCTGTGGCCGATGGCGTTGATGCTATGGCTTAATGGGTAACATGATGATGATGCAAATGTTGCTGACAGTTGCTGCTGTGCTGCTCATGCATATGCAGGCATGCTGTTCTACTGCTGCTGCTGCTGCAGAACTGGTAGGTACTGGAAGACAGGCGATCTGCAAAGGCACGCTGCATGCATTGCATCACGTTCAGTGCAATGTGACCCCACTTGGAGTTCCCGGTGACAGTAGCTCGCCAGGCAATCCGTCGGTCTGCTCCCAGCAGTGACCGTTGTAGTGGGCGTGCTCCCCCTAGCACGTTGACACCCTTGCAGCCATTGCCAATGCCAATCACATGTTCCAGTGGACCATTCTGCTTATATTAAAGTCCAAGCAGCATAGCATCGCCTCAAGCGTGGCGTCGGATTCAGTGTAGTTGATGTAGTGCCTGCTGCCCTGTGCCCGAAGTCCACTGATCGCTCCCTGCACGCCACCCTACTTCACAAGCATCATGCAGACAACGGTTTAAAGAGATTAGCGCGCCCGTAGGCGCGCCTTGGGAGCAAAACAAATTCGAACTGAAAGTTCGAACGCAAAGGCAGGCGCTGAGCGCTGGTCACCGTCTGCAGCAGCCTGTGTCGCTTGAAATGGTTGTTGTGATGGTTGAAGATGTAGATTTGGCTATTTGACGCGCACTGGCCTCCAAGGTCGCCACCCCTGCAAAGTGATTGATTGATTGATTGATTGATTGATCCAGCATTGTGAAGTGAACGATTGTGCCCTGACACTTCAAGGGTTTTCATCATCATCAAGGGTTTTGTGACAAAAGTTAACTACATCCATGCTGTCATGTCGCGGGCAGCAGATGTCTCTGAATGCGTTGCCACGGAGCCCACAGCAGCCGGCGCCCTCAGCTGGTGCCCTCAGGAAGCCCTAACTTAGCTTCAAGCATGTGCCTTCCAGCGCCGCTACATTCCTTACATTTGTAAACACTGTGTGCTGGCGGCCACGTCGTACTAACGGCGCCTAACATGTGCAAGCTGCAAAGTCGTGATCGTCTGCATTCAATTGAACACAGACACATTACATTACATGCGTGCGCCAGCCTTGCAGGCAGGGGCAGGGTAACTCTGCATGCTGTTCTGCCAAAGTGCTGCCAGATTTCAGACACATTGCTGCTGCTGCTGCTGCTGTCATCATCATAATGTCACCAACGCAGCCATGGCAGCAATGCTTGCGCTGCTGCAACCGTCGGTAAAACAATACGGTTTTGTGAACCGATCATTTTGTGCATCGTGCACCATCCATGTATACGACGCACGCAACGCAGTGCATGCAATGCATGTGCCGCATGATGACGATGATTGTGCCGCAGGTGCTGCCTTAACCTTGAAGGCAAGCTTGCAGGCAACCTGCATGAGGCACGAGGAAAGCTGCCGACTAGACTCGGCACTGGAGGCGCAAGGTGCCACAGCACCTGCTTGCAAGTTGCCTTTCTAGTACCACCACATTCCTTACATCACGGGGTATGTACTTGGCAGCGGAGCAACACAGCGGCACGAACTCGTCTGCTTGCTCATAGCGTGTAGTCGTGATGCGCTATGTCTGCTTGGTACCCTCGCCTGCAGGGCAGCCAACGAAACAAGCAGCAACCTTGGATGGCAATCTTGTGTCCTGCTGATCACGGCTGCCTCCGCGACGGGCACAGCATGCCAAGCATGTCAGACAGCAGCAGCTGCAGCTAGGCGTAACAAGACTAGCTCCAACGCCAGAACTATGTCAGCTGCTATGCCAGCGTCATTGCCGTCATCGCCGTATGGTGTCTCTTTAGGAACAGAGCAGAGCAAGCAATATCACAGGGGTGTGCACCAACGAAACCCTGCATACAGTGCATGCCGCATGCTGCAGGTGTGCTACCCAAACAGCGAGTGCTCCACACGGCAAGGGCGCAACATCCCCGACACAAAGGCGCAGGCAGACTTACCACACCGCTCGAAACTCCTCCCGCGCACTGGCCAGCCGTGCTTTGAGGTTGGGCGACCGTAAGCTAGCATGGCATAATGGCAGGCACGTGCCTGCGCAAGCAGTACCCAGACGAAATAGCTCAATGCACTGTTGAAGCTCTGTCTGCTGCTGGACTCCAGCAACTCAACACACAGGAGTGTTCTGCAGCGATCTGCAGGCTGCTGCTGTTGGCCGTGCGTGCTGCTGCCGTTGCTGCTGCTAGATTGATGCGCCCCTGTAGCTGCTGGTCCAAGCAGTTCTGCAGTGCACTGCTTGCTGCCGCTGCCGCTGCTTCTGCTGCGCCACACTGCCTCACCTGCCACCAGGGCCAGCGCCAGCCCCAGCCACGCCTTGCTGCGGTACCAGCAGTACAGCGCGGCTGCTGCCACCAGCACCACAAACAGCGGCCGCTGCAGCCCCAGCACGCGCACGTTGCTTTGCCGCTGCCGCGAAGTCCTGCAGCAGCGCAGGGGGTGGCAGGCGCATGTTCAAACAACGCAGAGCTCAAAGCAGGAACCCATTCGTCTCGGCACATGCAGGCAAGGCCGGCTTCAGAGTCTGCAAGGTGATGTTGCTGGATGCATGCACGTTTGCGCAGCCACATCTCTGCCGGGGGGCGCGTGCGCTCTGATAGGACGCACTGCAGCTGCTGGCCACATAGCTTGCTGCTTGTGGTTGCTGGCGCTACTGCCTGCGGTGTGTGCCATGCGTGGCGTGCCAGCCGCAGCCACTCACGCGACCAGGCTGCCGGATGATGCGCTGCACCTGCTGCGTAACAGCGCTGCGCAGTGTGGGTGCACCTTGCGCACCAACCGCACCGCGGCGTCACTGCAGCACGGCACACCACAGCCGGCAGTCAGCAGACATCAGCCACAACACAGGTGCAACTGTCAGCAGCCCTTTTTGCAAGGAACAGTATACGGCGCAGAATTGCATAAGTACACCCGGTTTTCAATGGAGGCTGCAGCTGGCTGGGCAGTGCGGATCTTGAGATGCCGCCCCACACACGCTGCTGATGGCACGGCTGTGCCCACGTGCGTGCGTCTGCTCTTGCCTGACTTTAATCAAAGGGTCTGAACGATTCTGAGGGAGCTGGCATGTACATATGCATCCAACACAGCACCGTTGAAAATTGATCTTGAGGCAGTCCAGCTGCGCAGGTGACTACGCAGGCGCACCACTGCTGGCGCGGGGTGGCGGCTCACTTGAGGCTGCTGCTGAAGGGGTCGTTGAAGCACAGCAGCGCTGCGAGGCTGGCCGCTGCTCCCAGCAGCGCAAGCGGCCGCCGCAGGAACGCCACCAGCAGCGCCAGCACCAGGATGCCCAGGTAGCTGCGGCAGCACCGCGGCCAGCAACTCGTCACCACAAGACCACCTCACAGTAAAGCCACTACAGACAAAGTTTGGAGCTTTACATGTTGCTGTGCATGCGCAGTGCGGTGTGAAAGGGTCAGCAGTGGCGTGCTGCGGGTGTATGCTGCTGTTGGCGACTCTGCAGCGCTGCTGAGGCTACGCTCACTTTGTTCTGTAGTAGTATACATTGCACTTCACACGCGATGACCATTTGCTCTGATTCTTGGGTATACTGAATTTTGAAAAGAACTCCCACAATGGCCGGGGAGCTCTCCAATCCACCTGCAGCAGATGAGGGCTCGCGGTTGTATACAGCAGCAACGGCTGGCGCGGGTGTTGCATAGCTGCCAACAATGCTTGCGCAGTGCAAAGGCAGGCGACCGCGTATGATTATATGTGTTCTGCAAGCACCCATGTTTGAAGTCTTCGTATTAAGCAGCAGCTGCGAAGTCCTGGTGACTCTGTGTGTGATCCCGACTGTGCAACCACCCTGACGCTGTGGTTCAGCAGCTCAAGCGGTGAACAGCATTGTGTGGTCTGGCTTATGCAGCATGGCAACTCACTTCTCTTAAAGCGTCGACAAGCTCCTCAGCTGTGACGTTGGACCAGTCCATGCTGATACGGTGCTTCTAGACTGCCATGCACCAGTTGTACAGCAGTAAGGTACACCCCACTTGCCAGGTGCAGCAGCACAGCAGCTAGCTACTTGACGGCAGAACAGTTTTTTGGGACAGATTTTTCTAACAAACAAGCAGATAGACGAAGTTGGCGTCGTAAATCGCCAAACGTTGACAAGAAAGCACACCCTCAAGCACGTCCCGATCTGTTGAAGAGTTTTAGCCGAACGAAACAATACGATAGATTAAACAGTGAGTCGTGGCATCAGCTTGATGCGTGCCTGTCTTCAAGCGCACCTGTTCACACCTGTACCACCACCAGGGCTGTATGTGTCATGACATAGCTTGATGCTTGCTGAATGCAACTGCAGCGAATGTATAAGCAGCCTAATAGTTGTTCCTGTCATAGCATTGCACGCCATATCTCAGCTACTGAGTGGGTGCCGTGACTCACGGCCCGTGAGTTGATCTTGACACCAGCAACTCATGGGCACATACAGCACTTTGGTGCAGCAGCAAGCTGCCAGTGCGAATGTGCCGTTTCCATACAACTCCAGGTCAGAAACGTCACTGGCTTGCCGCTGGTGCTGCCCATTGATCATGCCAGTACTGCAGCTTGCATGCAACGTCGCATACAACACAAACACAGTAGCACAGTCACCTGATCAGCATCTCTTGTTGGATATTTCTTGCGAAAGATTGCTCTGCATTCAGCCATGTGGCATCATTCTTGCAGCCAATGCCAGTATTGGCGCAGGTTCTGCTTGCTTAAGCTGCAGGAGGAGCCAATGCGCATGTCCCAAAGCATGCATGCCTAACCATATGTGGGATTGCATGTGTAAACACAAGTTGACACGCTGCACGCCGCAGGCGCTCCCCCGTGTACTCCACCAAGGGCATGGTGGCCTGCTCGCAGCCGCTGGCAGCCCAGGCAGGCCTGCGCATCCTGCAAGCAGGAGGCAACGCAGCAGACGCAGCAGTAGCAGTAGCGGCAGCACTCAGCGTCACAGAGCCCTGCTGCACAGGTGCGCCCGCAGACAGCAGCGGCAGCTGCAGCTGCGGCTGCAGGAGCATGATGTGCCAGCTATGATTTGGTCAGGCATCAGCAAGCTTGTCACAGCAAGCATCACTTGCAGGTGGCCCTGGTCCTCTGCAGGACACTCGGTTGCCAGCCATGGCCCCACATACTGCCAGAGGCAGCAGCTCACAGCAGCAGCTACAGCAGCAAGCACTGTGCACACACCACGTAAAATGCACGCACGAAAGCTCTTCTGCCTGCTGTCGTGGGGCGGGTTACCGCCACGTTCACAGCTGTAGCGCGTCTGCCGCTCCCGTCCTTGCAGGCATTGGTGGCGATGCTTTCGCGCTGTTCTACTCGGCGCAGCAGCGGCAGGTGCACTGCCTGCAGGGCAACGGCGCAGCACCTGCGGGGCTCAGCTTAGAGGCTGTCAGGGCAGCAGGTGCGTCAGCTGCCGCAACTTGGCACGCGTGAGCAACTTGCCGCACTGCTGCCAGTGTTTATGCCAGACTGGCAGCTTGCCTTCTATGCAGTGTGTATGCTGCTGCGTCAACAACACAGCAGATGTCTGTATGCGTCTGATGTCTGGCAGGAGCCAGCAGCTGGGCCATCAGTGCTGTTGCACCGAGACGCATCATGTGTGCATGCTGCTGCGTCTGCTCGTCGTGCTGCTGCTGCAGGCATCACCGGCAGCGAGTTGCCGCCGCGCCACGCGCTGACTGTGTCGGTGCCGGGCGCAGCAGCGCTGTGGGAGGACGCGGTGCAGCGCTGGGGCAGCGGCAGCAGCAGCCTGGCCGAGGTGCTTGCTCCTGCCATTGAGCTTGCCGAAGATGGCTTCCCGGTCGGGCCAGTGGCGTCTTTTGAGTGGCAGCAGGGTGCGGGGGTGATCAGGGAGGCTGGCGGCGCTGGCGTGTGGGCACTGATCAGCGAGGAGGGCTGCGGGCCCAAGCCGGGGCAGATCTGGCGCAACGCCGACCTAGCTGCAACGCTCAGGCGGCTGGCAGAGCACGGCGCGGCGAAAGGTGGGGTGGCTGCAGCGCGTGTGGTTGGCAGCAGCCTTCTGCATGGTGGGCTTATTGGTCGGCTGCAGCTGAACAGTACAGCTTGCCGTTCATGCTCCATATTGTCAATGTCAGGTTGGTGCTGTTGGGGCCTACATTTGTGCGACACGGCATGTTGTGCGTCTTGTCATCTGCATCTGTTGCAGCCAGCGCAATGTGCTGTTCTTGCGCTCTGCAGTTCCCGGCTGTCTGCTGTGGCTTCCTGCTAGCCCCGGTCTGTGGCTTCTATATTTGCGCCAACATACAGACCCATCTATCATGCGTGGCTCACCTGCGTCCTTCGCGCCTGGTGCGTCTTGCGCATGGACACTGCTGCTGCAGGCTTCTACTCTGGGCCTGTTGCGGATGCCATCGTGGCTGCTGTGCAGTCGCGGGGCGGCGTGCTGAGCGCTGACGACCTGGCAGCACACAGCACGGCAGCAGTGGGGCCCATCAGCACGCAGTACAAGTGAGCTGTAGTGCTTTAGCGGGTAGTGAGGCGGCTGGGGTGGTTGAGAGGCGAGGCATTCCCTGCTCTGCGCTAGCCGTTGCGTGCTGGTGCTGCATATAACGCCTGCGCCTGTGTGATCATGTTCATGTGTGCATGCTTTCTAGACCAGCAGCAACATTCGCCGCCTTCCTGAGCATGCAGCCTGGTTGCGGTGGATGTTGATTGCTTGCTGCTCAAGCTGCTGCTCAGGCTCTGCGCGGCCAGAAGCAACAGCCAGGATCCCTTCGCCACGTCACATGGTGCTTGCTGACAGGTGCATACGGCTCTGCTTGCGCTGCTGCCGCTGCCCTCACGATTGTGCCTGCAGGGGCCAAGTAGTGTGGGAGGTGCCTCCCCCAACAGCAGGCATCGTCACACTCATGGCCCTCAACGTGCTGGAGGCACACAGCAAGCAGCAGCAGCAGGCGGCTCAACCACAGCCTGCCGACAGCAGCAGCAGCAGCCCCATCAACTTTGGGGAGCCTAAGGCAGCGCAGTGGACAGCAGAGCAGCTGCACCTGGGCATTGAGGCCTGCAGGCTGGCCTTTGCTGACGCGCTGGCGTGGGTGGCTGACCCGCTGCTGCACGAGCAGCCGCTGCAGCAGCTGATGTGCACGGAGCGTGCCGCGCAGCGCTACCAGCAGTACTTCAGGCCTGACCAGGTGAGGGGGCCGGAGGCAGTACAGCACGTGCTGCGTGCATCATGCTGAGCTGGCTGGTGCCAGCCTGAGCAACTTATTGAACGTTGAACGTCAGCATGCTCATGAGTAACCATGTGCTGCCCAGTACAGATGCTCTGCGTCCTGACCACGCAAGTTCCGCTTAATATAACAGTGCATTGCAGGCGTCCCAGCCAGTTGTTATCTCTTATCCATGTGGTGCTGTGCACGTGCATGCCTCTTACCTGCGCATGGCCACTGTGCTGCTGTGCCACTCCAGGCATGCTGTCCCGAGCCTTGCCACACACTGCCAGCAGGGCAGCCCAAGCAGTTTAAAGGCGGAGACACCTGCCAGTGGGTGAGCTGCAGCCGCCTTTCAGATGCTGTTGCTTTCGGCAAGGCAGGAGTGCAGGCAGGAAGAGCACAGCACACCGCCATGCCAAACGTCGAAGTTGCAACGTCGAAACTGCAATTCAGGCTTCGCTGATAGCAGTGCAGCAGTTATCATGTAACGTCGCAAGTGTGCGCTGCAGTCAGCCTAGTGCAGCGTTGGCACGTACCGTTCGTTGTTCTGGGCGTGATGCGCGTTAAATTGCTGTTGTGCTGCACTGCTGCTGCTGCTGCTGCAGGTGGTGGTGGATGGCGAGGGCAATGCGGCATCGTTCATCCAGAGCACTTACATGGGCTTTGGCACAGGCATCGTGCCTGAGGTGAGCCGGCAGCTGCACGCCTGCACAGCGCCTGCAGTGGCATGCACATGCTGCATCTAGGGGCGACTGATATACGCGCCGATGTCAGCAGTGGCAGGCGGCTGCACAGGCAGCCGCATGGATGAGCAGCAAGTGCAGCAGCTAATGGCAGACGTCAGCCAGCACAGCCATTTGCCTGTGCACCCCTGTGCTGCTACTGGCTAAGACACATGCAAGGCGCTTGTGTCTGCTTGTCGAGCCTTTTTTTGATGCTGCTGCCTCTCTGCTTTTCTTCCGCATATGCTTGCACCAGGGATGCGGTTTCAGCCTGCAAAACCGCTGCCATGGCTTCAACTTGGACCCTGGCCACCCCAACAGCCTGGCGCCGCGCAAGCGGCCCTACCACACCATCATGCCGGGCCTGGTGACAGACCAGCAGGGCCAGCTGGTCGCTGCCTTTGGCTGCATGGGCGGCTTCATGCAGCCACAGGGACACCTGCAGGTGCGCCTGCCGCCTGGCTCTGCTGCGCTGAGCATTGTGCTGCACCCTTGTGTGCAGCACACATGTACACGACAAGCAGCGCAAATTGTTCCAGCTGCTGTGACATGACAGTGTAACTGAGGCGATGGCACTGGCAGCGTGCAAGACAATGTCGAGCAGAGTGAGGTTGCTGTCTTACACGTGCTGTCTGGTAGCTTCTGCACCTGCCTGCACTTCCAGTGTCATTGTCACACACACTTTGCCAGCTTTCCCTGTGTACTGTCCTGTGGCCTGCAGCTGCTGTTCAACATGCTGGAGCTGGGCCTGGACCCACAGGCCGCGCTGGACATGCCGCGCTTCTGCATCGACCGCATTGACTCTTCGGTGGGCCCTGCCAGTGTGCGCCAGAGCCACATTCTGCTGGAGGAGGGCATGGCCGGCAGTGCAGCGGCAGGCTTGCAGGAGAGAGGGCACAGCGTGCAGCTGCGTGGTGGGTTTGGCCGGCTGGTGTTTGGCAAGGGGCAGATCATCGCGCGAGATGCAAGCAGTGGCGTGCTGTGCGGCGGCAGTGACCCGCGTGGTGATGGGTGCGTTCTGGGGCTTTAGTGTTATCCTTGGCATGAAGAGCCACACGTCACACTGTGCGGTGTACCGCACTCAGCTGGCTCTGATCAGGGTGTACGGCCCTCGCTCCAAGTGGGTACACCAGCCGCTGTCATAGATACATGGCTTCTAGCTAGATACTACCTGAGATACACGGCTACTTCGTAAGGGTGAACGCATTGGTAGTGGTGCTGGTAGGATTGTGTAACTGCACATGATCTAGTTGATGCTGGTCATCATCATCATCGAATTACCAGATCAAGCCATAGCATCAACGCGACAAACTAGTCGGGCAGCGGTGTTTACATGTGAAGTGAACGTTTTAGGCGGATGTGCACCAGTGTAACTGCACATGATCTAGTTGATGCTGGTATAGCATTGCTAAGCATCATGCTCTGGCCTGGTCACATCCTGGCTGTCCTGCAATCCTTTACACTGGTTCTTCATCTTGCCCTTGCCAGCGCAGCACTGCCCTTGCCAGCGCAGCAGTGAGTGCCACTGCTGGCTGCCAAGCGGCTTGGCAGGAGCGTCCCGGATTGCTGTGCCTGGCATGCACAGCAGTCAGTGTGCTATCAATGTGTTGAGTTTCGTGTACTGAACGGAAAATAACCGTTCATCGGTTGAGCCTTGGCGGGTCCCTCGGTTATGCTACTGCTGACTGGGGCAAGACCTAGCTGGTGACAAAGCAGAGCAAGTCAAGCATCGGAAGCTCAGGTCTTGGCACAGTCCGCGTTTGACGTACCCACACAACGGGATCCTTGAAGTTTGAAATCATTCAGATTGGCCACTTGGTGCTGCTCCACGCTTGAAGCGCTGGCTCATTGGACAGCGATCCTTGAGAGTCCGTACTGCCTGCTTGCAGAGTTTTATGCAAACTTAAGTAGCAAAACTATTATATTAGATCAAGGCGCCAGGAGGCTGCAAGATGTTCCGCAGGGCTGCATCGGTGCTAGGCAGGCATGGTGCAGCCTTGCGGGCTACCTATACGACAGGATCGCAGGGAGAAAGATCTCTGGTCCTCGACATGCAGGTGTGCGATCGAGCCTTGTCTCTGTGTGCAGCAAAGCGCCTGCTGACGTGCACGTCAGGCGTAGGAGCGCTGCAACAAGCAAGAAGCGTTGTGAACAGCAACCCGCTGCCTTATCAGATGTTCAGGTGCACTGCACCACGGTTCCAAGGGGCTATGGTGCTCCTAGTGACTTCACTAATCTCCCTCCTAGTGACCTGCCTTGGGTGGTGCCTTTCACCACTCTGAGATGCTCGTGAAGAATGCCAGCCAGTGGCCCTTGTTGAATGTGCCGAGCCGCGGTTTGACTCCTTTCTTAAGGCAATGGCAATGCCCACGTACATGTACAGCGGTAACCCGCAGTGCATGTTGACCAGCAGTGGTTTGACTGTTGACCCTCCCTTCTGCCTGGTGCATGCCTGCAGGGCACTATCGGGTTCATCGGCGTTGGCAACATGGGAGCACCAAGTACGTAGCACAGCAGCAGCAGCAGCAGCGGCCGCAGCAGCAGCAACAGCAGCAGCATGCGCGCTTCATGGCAGCTGAGTTGTCAGCCACGCCAGATTTCAATGGCATCACACGCAACAGCTAACCAGCTCTTGGCGTCAGCAGCTGTTGCGCAATGACCTGCAATCAACAGTGACAGCTGCCTCCAATAAGAAATGCCTCCGCAGGGAGCCCGCAGTGACACGTGTGCGGCTCCTGCACTGCGTCTGCCACGACTGCGCCTGCCCTGCAGTGGCCGCCAACCTGTTGAAGGCCGGGCTGCCGGTGCTGGTGTTTGACCGCAACCCTGCAGCAGTGGACAAGCTGGTCAAGCTGGGTGCCAAGGCAGTGGGCAGCCCTCAGGAGATGGGGGAGACGCCAGGCAAGGGCGGGGGCTGTGCTACAGCACACGTGTGACACTGATGGCAGCAGTGACAGCAGCTGTGACAGCAGCTGCGACAGCAGCCGTGACAGCAGCTGCAACAGCAACATCATCTGGATACCTGGTCAGCGTGCACGCGAGAAGAGGCAACGGCACTGTCATGCAGCGGGATCTAGCACTTACCATAGACAAGCATGCTGCTGTCTGTGCGGCCCTTACTGGTTTGAATCGCAGGCGCAGTGGAGCCTTACTCATCTGCTGCTGCCGCCGCTGCTGCGCGCTGCCCTTGCAGGTGTCACAGCCGTGCTGAGCATGCTGCCCTCCACTGACCATGTGGCCGACGCCTACGAGGGGGTGAGCGCAGCACCAGGGCACAGCCGGCTGTGGATTGGCAACAGGCAGCAGGCAGCCCTGGAGCCAGAGCCAACAGCAAGCTCCATCATGCATCAGCTTCAGCACTTCACTGATGCTGCTGGGCTGTGCAACTGCAGGTCCAGTTTGGTCGCCAGTGGTGGGCGGTGGCAACATGCGGCACCAGGCCGTAGCAACAACACAACTGAAATGCTGCTGCATGCGTGGGCAGCTGTCGCAGTGCGACATTAGAACCATGACCAGCAGCGTGTTATGTGCTGCCAGGCGAGTGGTGATGACATCTGCTCCTCGTGGGTACTATGCACATCCTCTCCCATTTGTAGTGGATAACGACAGCGCCTGTCACCCTGCCACTGCCACCTGCCCGTGGATGTTGTGCCACTCCCCACCTCCTGCAGCCTCAAGGCCTGCTCAAGGCATCTGGCGGCCTGCAGCCCTCACTGCTGATCGACTCCTCAACCATACTGCCAACCTACACCTCAGACCTGGCGCAGCGCATCTGCACCTACAGCATGCTCGCGCCTGGCGCGCGCAAGGTGGCTGGCGCGCCCGGGCCCGTGTTTGTTGACGCGCCTGTGTCTGGCGGCGTGATCGGCGCGGTGGCTGGCACGCTCACTTTCATGGTGAGGGCAGCAGCGGCGCTGACAGCTGCCGCTCGAATCAGCTGAGCAGCGTCAGCTGGCTTGGCAGAACTGTGGCTGCAAGCGCAGACAACAGAGCACAACTTGTGCTGTTGAACAGAGCAAGAAATGCAGCAAGTAAGAGAGTGTGATGCAGCCGCCACATCTGGTGCAGCATCTCTGGGTTGCTATGCATGGGATGTGTTCAGCCAGTTGGGAGGCAGAGGTCCAGGGCAACCCTGCTGCACACCAGCAGCGGCGCGAGCTTGTCTCAAGCACCACTACTAAAGTCACAGCTCAACATCTGCAACCGTTGGTTTGTCTGTGTGTGGTGCTGGGGTGTGCTGCTGCAGTGTGGCGGCAGTGCTGCTGGCGTGCGTGCGGCGAAGCCGCTGCTGCAGCTGATGGGCAAGACGGTGGAGCACCTGGGGGAGCACGGCGCAGGGCAGGTGGGCACAGCAGCAGCAGCAGCACCAACAGCAGCATCAGCAGCAGCAGCATAGGCAGCAGCACCTACAGGGCAGCAGCAGGGGTGATCACAGCGGCTGTGCCAACAGTGGGTGTGCTGGACTAGCTGCAAAGATGCAGCTGGCAGCGGCAGCGGCCGGTGCGCCTCCTGCTTGGCCATTGTGGAGCATCACACCAGCATGAGCTGTAATCGCGCACAGCAGCAAGGCATGCCTGCAACATCAGAGTAACAGGGGTCTGGTGCACACATCCGTGCTGCTGCTGCTGCTGCGTGCAGGTGGCCAAGATCTGCAACAACCTGGCCATGGCTGTGGAGATGGCAGCCGTGAGCGAGGCGCTAGCGCTGGGCGCAGCCATGGGGCTGGACCCTGCTGCGCTCACCGCTGTGTTCAACAGCTCCTCAGCGCGCTGCTGGGCCAGCCAGGTGTACAACCCGGTGCCGGTGAGGGGCGGCACTGCAGCTACCTGTGGACACTGTAGCTACCTGTGACCACTGTAGCTACCTGTGGCTGAAGCCACCCCAAGATGCGTGGCTGGCATGCAAGTTTTGTGCAGATGTGCGCGTGCAGCTGCTTGCTCTGTCCCTTGCAGGAGGCGCATGCTGTGCCGTCACCTGTCATACCTTCGTTTTGCACACTTCTGGTGCCTCGCCAGCTACACAAGCAAGCTGTGCTGCTGCTGCTGCTAGCCCTGCCCTGGCGCCATGCCATGACGCGGCTGCTGCACGCCGCCTTGACCGTATGCTGCGCAGGGCGTGCTGCGTGACGTTCCGTCGGCGCACGGCTACCGGGGCGGCTTCAACGCGGGCTTCATGAGCAAGGACCTGCGCCTGGCGCTGCAGCTGGCGGGCACGGCGCGCCAGCCGCTGCCCATGGGGGAGCGCGCCGCGCAGCTGTACCAGCAGGTGCGGAGAAGGACAGCTGCTGCTGCTGCTGCTGCTGCTTCCAGCAACTTGCACTGCAGTGGGGTTTGCTGCTGATGCTGCTGAAACGGCGGGTCCCTTCTGCCCATGCTGTGGCATGCATGCCGTGCGCATCAACGACAGCGATGGACGGATGGGATCGGCAGCTGCAAGGGGCGTAGGGGCTCACCTGGCTCCACACCAGCTGCCTGCTGTAGGGAGAGCTGCACGAAGGCCGTTCGCTATCTTAGATGGCATGCAGCACACAGGGTGAACACAAAATTGCGGATAGGAGTGTTGAACCAGCGTTATAGCTGAAGTCAACCTCGGCATTAAAGCGGGCGCTTGCTGCAGGCACACAAAAGCGTGCATTGACAACAGCATATCTCAGAGAAGGTGAAGTGGTTCAACCACTGCCGGCTTGAAGCCGGCTTCAAGCCGGTGTTTGAAAATCGCATGTGGCGCACGCAGCACGCTCCCGCTGTGACATGGTGGCCTGCTCAAGGCACAGGCTTTTGTGTAGGCTGGTGTGAAACCAGGGCTGTCAGGCAGCAGCATGTGCAATGCTTCGTCCACGACGCTGTGTCCTTGTTGGCGTGCTGCCGCAGGTGATAGATGCGTCGGGTGGGGAGCCGCTGGACTTCGGAGCAATCTACAAGGTAAGCGCACAGCACGTGCGTGCCACATGTGGCTGACCAGAAGACCGTATCAGTGTGAACATGTAGCAGCACTCTAGCAGATAAGTTGCAGTGACACCCTACCCCTGCATGTAAGGCAGTGTGCGCATTGAGTACCAGACTGAGTGCACTACCTGTGGTGCGCTGGTACCAGTAGCAGACAGTGACAGCACAACCGTTGTGCAGCACCCAACATGTGTTCGTACAGCTGCATGTTAGGTGCAGCATCTGCCGAGAAGACTCCTGGTAGAACAGCTTCTCTCTGCAGCATCTCTCTGCACTGCAGATGTGGTGGATAGTCCACGTCAGACTGACCCCTTTGTGGTGCTCTGCTGTCTGTCGTTCCGCTGCAGTTTGTATACAACGGCAGACCTGCCAATGGCCAGCCGAAGGGGAACGGGGATAAACAGGCCGTGTGAGCACTGCGGTTGGGACCAGTGGCTACAATTGCTATATAGTGGAGCTGGACTTGCTACCCGAACTATTGTACACATAACATTGTGCTATAACATTGTTTCGCGTCTTGAACCCGGCTGTTGTGCGTTTGCGGGGTGCATGGCAGATATCATGTGAAGTTAATGGTGAGGTGTCACAATGACCGAGTGGTTGCGGGCCAGTTCGGCCACTGCTACAGTGTCTGTGGATGTAGTTGGTCTATGCAGAACTTGTTTCCAATTGTCCATCGCTTCAAGGTGTGAGCTTCTACAACACACAGTTTCCCTTTCTCATCTTGTCGCCCAGAGGCCACAAACCAGCAAAAAACAGCCACGGTATAAGTCATTATCGCAGTGCCAGTGGGCTTGAAGCCTTAGCGGAGCTCTGTACAGGTGCGTTTCATCTGGAAACGGTGGGCTGCTGTGGGCTGTTCTGGCCCCTTGACCGGCTGAAACAGCCGTTTGTATAATCAGGAGACTCAAAAAAAGCACAGATGAGCATGTATCGCTGCTGGTGCTTTCAGTGTGCAGTTGGCCAGTTTCGGCTTCTCACCAGTTGCCTCAGCAATCAGCGCCCTGCAAAGTAGCTTGATGTATTTGCAGTGCCACTAAAAGTATTGATAACTGTATGAATGATGAGGTTCCTGTTTGCGGTTTCCACATTTCTAGCGAGACACCTGGCATTTGCCCGCTGGCTCCGGTCACTTTCGCCATCTTGTGATGTCTGCACTTGTACATCTTGTATGTGTACACGTCAAACATGTGTCCGTTGCTGGCTTCAGGCGCCTGCGCACATGCCGCCCCAGCAGGAGTACAGTGAGCAGGATGACAGCCCAACCCATCAGCACATGGTAACTGAGGAAGGCTGCACCAGGCCAGTGCAGCCAGCAACGCTGGTTTTCAGGCGCCGCAACTATGGCCCGGGCTCCAGCCAGCTGGCAGGCAGCGGCAGCAAGCAGCTGTTCAAGTCACTGAAGCTGCGCAAGGACATTGCAAAGTCGGGCAGCGCCCCGCAGGCGCTGTACCACTACTTTGACCCAAGGCGGCGACAAGCGTCTCTTCAAGCTGCAGGATCTGCGGCTGCTGCTGATGAGGACTGCGACAGGCACGGCAGCCAGGGCTTCTTTGAGGCAGCTGCAGGTGTGGTGCGCCACGACAGCATAACATCGGAGGACGCAACAATGCAGCAGCAGCTGCTGGATAGGCTCCAGCAAGTGCAGCAGCAGAAAGAGCGCTGCATGGCAATGCTGCTGGGCCTGAATAACCCGCAGCAAGCTCACCCTCAGCAGCAGCAGCAGCAGCAGCTGGCAGCCTTACTGACGCCAGCAGCTGCAGGCCGATGCCCAGCTTCCAGTGCAGCAGCTGCAGTGGCGCCAGCAGCGATCAACACCTGCGACTCACCCCAGTTCAGTTCGCAGTCGCAGCACTCACGCCACTTGCTGTTCAGGCAGGGCAGTCTGGAGGTGTCTCAAGTTGGCGCGCACA
Source organism: Tetradesmus lagerheimii (assembly GCA_902809745.2). Classification (NCBI taxonomy): domain Eukaryota; kingdom Viridiplantae; phylum Chlorophyta; class Chlorophyceae; order Sphaeropleales; family Scenedesmaceae; genus Tetradesmus; species Tetradesmus lagerheimii. The sequence goes on along the minus strand of CADDIJ020002371.1, from coordinate 8,695 downwards.
GCCCTGGCGCAGCTGCAGCAGCAGTAGCACGCGCAGCAGCAGCAGCAGCTCCTGCATCGCCAGCAGCGCCAGCAAGGCCAGCAGCGGCAGGAGCACCATGTGCAATGGATGCATTGCTAGCTGCTGCGTCAGCCGCCTCAGCAGCAGCGCCCGCGTCACCCCAGCCTGCAGTGCCAGCTGGCGCTGCGGCACCTGCACTTGCCACACAGCCAAACCCAAGTGCTGCTGAACTGGCAGTGCTACAGCAGCTGCTGCTAGCCGTAGCGTCAGCAAACGCGCCTGTGCAGGCGGCGTGTTCTATCGATCAGCAGCAACAGCTGCTGCTGCAAGCACTCAGTGGGTATGCAGCGCCACAGCAAGCCGCAGCAGCACCACAGCCTGAGCCCAGCCCAGCATCAGCACTGCTGCAGCTGCTGCAGGCTGCGGCGGTGCTGATACCCCAGTAGCCAGCCACATGGGTTTGATGCGACAAGTGGCTGACAATGCAGGGTATGTGCTTGTGTGAGAGGCAAGCCGCCAGCACAGTCAGTCACCTGAGGGAGGAGGCACCCCCTGCAGCTTCAGCTGATGGCCCGCAGCAGGCCGCCTTGCAGCAGGATCACGGGCTAAGGTTTGAAGCTTGGGGCAGAGTCAACAGCTGATGCTGAACTTGCAGCAGAGCTGAGCGCTGTGCATGGTGCAGTGTGGTGTGTGCGCAGTGTCTTGTGGCGCTGTAGTGAATGGTTGGTGCTGGTGAGGGTACAGAGCTGTTAGCGACTGCTGCTTGCGTATTTGATGTGGGTGTGAGCTGATATGTTGAATTTAAATATGGTTGGCTATTGCTGCTGCTCAAGATGGCATTTGACACAGCGCAGCGGTTCCTTGTGGTCTACATCTGTTACTGCAGCTTGCTACAGTGTACTGGCTACAGATGTGCCTTTTCCTGGTTGCAATTTCTCGTCTGTTGTAGATCTGGCAGGAGAGCAATTTGGTTTAGTTAGCTAGGACTCCTATTTGAAATACCGTGTCCTCTGCTGTTGTTCAGCTGTGATGATCAGCACTTGTACCACCATGCGTCTGCTGTCTGCTTTGTCTGGGGTCAGCACTAGTGCTGCTGTGCCAACGCTGCTATCATGCTGCACACTACGTGGCGCAGCTAGCCCACGTGCCTGCCCTGCGCCTGGAACGTTGCTTGGATAGGCAGGAACTCGCAGCGACGCAGCAAACTGCGACCAATTGGTCATCTGCACGTCAACATGTTGGCTGCAGAGTCTGGTTTGAAATGCATTCCTTGTATGGGTGTTCAGAAAAGGGTGTGTGGGTGTTGCGTCAGTGGCAGGGTTGAGTGGTTGACGCCATACGACAATCCCCACCAGTTATACGCGCCCCGTGGCGTCAGCAGGCGCCTCCATTGGTCTAGCAGATGTATTTGGTGCTCGCAATCAGCACCTGTCAGCAGCCTAGTAATGTGAGTCAACATCATTACTTTTGGTAGGGCAGTTTCAGCAAGCAGCCAGCAGCCATGTCCATTGTGGTCCAAGTGCTGCATTGAGCAGCTGCTTCTGCTGTGCGTACAGTGCAGTGTGGTTGAATACACATGCACGGGTGAGCCGTAGCAGCAGTGCTGCATTGCCGTTGAGCCATTGACAGCGCTCTGCACCTGTTACTCCAGTTGCACTCAGCAAGCACACACTGCGCGTGACTGCACGCAGTGTATCGTAGTTTGGCTGGGTACCTACCTTGGCTATATGCGGCTGGAGATATATAGCCAGCACGTGCAGTCTCACCTACATCCAGCTTGCCCCAGCGGCTGTGGCTGGCCTCACATGCCAGTGCAGTGCACTGCTTTGCTGCTTGATGCCGGCTGTGAGCATCATCTGTCTGCTGCAAGCCTGACAGGCTGCAGACACACAACGGTCTGAGGCTGGCTGCAGCCATGTGTGTCAAGCCACAGATCTGTTATGCTGGCGCATCACATGAATGCCAGCTGTGTTGGCTGGCAGCAGCGGAACTGGGCGCAGGAACCTGCCAGTGTCTGACAAGTCTGCGTGCACAGCTGAGTTGTGGTGCTAGTAACATGACGTTTGCAACTGTGAGGTGAAGGACAGCTGCCACGTCAGCTCTTGGAGTGCATCGCAAACCTTTTGAAGTTGCAGTGTTGTTGACATGTCCTGTGGCAGCAGGGTGACTAGGGCAGCAGCTGCAGTCAGCCTGCCAGTTCCGTCGGTCAGGCAGTGAGTGGAGTCTCCTTGGTCAGGGGTTGCATTGCATATCAGGAGTCAAACCCCTTCGCTTGACGATATCTATACAACAGCCCTGAAATGGGCGGCCTGAACAGAAGTTTGGCTCCTTTTTCAAGTTGCGTTGTGTTCATCATACGCGCATTCTTGTGTTTTGAAGTGCCTGTGACCCAGCGTCTGACACACGACACACGCCGCCCTGCTGCAACAGTAGGTTGTTATGGCATGCTGGTGTGTACCATGCATCATCGATGATGGCACTTTCCGCAGTATGCCCCATACTCAGATGCTGCGTTATGTTCTTTGTCTCGGGACTTGACGCCAAGTCAAGCAGGGCTCAAGCAATATGCGTCTAATCATTCTGTTGACGTGCTGCAAGCAGCAGCAGCAGCAGGCAAGCTGACACGGCCCGCGTGGGTGCAGGGTTTCTGCTGCTGTGCCACAGCTGCTGGCAGAGTTGGGGCAACGGCAACAGTGTGACTGCCTCAGCTGTGTCGGAGTGTGTATGCTGCCCACCTCTCCAGGCCACTTCAACTGGCTAACAGCTGCTAACAGCTGCCACCAGCACTTCCACCCAGTAGCGGCTGCCAGCCACTGTGGCCAGTGGCCCCAACGTTTGGGCCTCCGCCCTACTGTGTTAGTCACCTTAGTGTAGAGGGCCCAAATCGTGATCACCTCATGAGCAATGTGGATGTGACAATGTTCAGGTCATCAGTGCGCAAGCATTGGGGTTTGATGAGCTTGCGGCCAGCTGCTAGCTGGTGTGGTGTTGCATGACTCATATGAGTCATGCATGCATGATGGCCTCTCTCGCTGCACACATGGGCATGACGCCTGGTCAATGTGAGCAGTGTTTGTGAAAAGCACGGATTTAGACGGATTGTTACATACAACCAACCCCCGACCCCCGGGGGCCTTGCCCAAAATGTGATTGCTACTCCCCTGCCTGAGTCACAAGTTTCACTTTCACCAGACCCTGTGTGTGAGTACGGTACGCAGCACTGTGGCAGAAAGTGTGTGCAGAGGCACCCTACGTAGGGGTACACCCCTGTATGCAAGGCTGTGCACGCATGCAGCCTAAGGCTAGACCCTATGACCACCGCAGCGGCAAAGAAAGCAGCTCTAAACAATAAAATTCGCGGCAACAGAAGAAAACCATCAGAACCGCCAACTTCGGGAATGTGCCGCCGTGTGAAGTGCAATAAATGGCTCAATGGTGGTGGTAACCAGCACATAGCAGCCACCAGCAATGATTATGCGGTTATCACCGCATTGCTACAGTTGACAAGCCAATATGGTGATGATATTTGGGGTAGTAGGGGGGTGTGCCGAGTGATATCTAGGAGCATTGCTGAGTATCTTGTCCAAGCTTGGGATGTGCGTAATAATTGCACACACAATGGAGCAGTGCTCCCTCTTTCTTCCGCTCCTGAGGGGCGCGGGGCCGATGGCGTTGATGCTATGGCTTAATGTGTAACATGATGATGATGATGATGATGATGATGATGATGATGATGATGATGATGATGATGATGATGATGATGATGATGATGATGGTGATGTTCTGCTGTAATTCAAGATGGTAAATAGCACACAGCAGCCACTATGGTGCTAGCTAGCAATAATAACATTGCAGATGACAAGCCCTGTTCTGCTATGCCTAACATGTGACGTCAGCAACAAACGAGGTACAAATGTAAAGCAAGCGACAAAAGGATGCTTGCTTGCAAAGGAGTGCCATGCCATGGCAGGGCCTGCTATGAGAACGGTTCTCAGGGTGCAGAAGGAATGCCATTCCTAACAGGCATTCGATGCAGCCCATGGACATATATACACATGCAGCCAGCAATGATACCAGCCCCCACACGTGATCCTATGTGCAGCCAACAGTTTCTTTGTGCAGCCAACAGTTGCATGATCCATGGCAGCACAGCTGCAATTTCTTCCCCCAGCCCATTACCACCCTGTTTCTTTAACCCCTACTGTCCTAAAAAACAATGCCACATGCCCTAGGGTTTGTCAGCTGACAGTGCATTTGCAACCCACACGTCTTAAAACCACAGCTAGCCGCTGAGCTGTGCAGCAGCCAGCACCAGACTGGAACTTGTGTACGGCTCAGCCCAAGTTGAGTACGCCCCGGCCCAAGTTGTGTACGCCCGGTGCAGGGAACAAACCAAGGACTAGTGTATGCAAGTGTAGTAACCAATTGCCGTTCTCACGCATGGCAGCAATGCAACACTGGCAGCGTTCCACACCCGTCAGCATTCACAAAGTACAACCAGATGATTCACAGTGTTCAACATGTTTCAAAGATCAGTGCATTGCTGTGTCACAGCATTGAGCAGCTGACAGAGCTGCAGTGCCAGCTTGAGCAAGGAGCACACAGCTTGTAGTCTGAGACAGGTATATGATGAAAAAATAGCACAAGATAGGGGAAACACTGCCATTTTTCAAGGGGCCTGAGGAGTCATGCCCCAACTGCTGCCACCTCCCGCTCATTGTGCCTGGTACCACTGTCCATCAGACAGTACATTGCATACACGTGTATGAGAACTGCATCTTCCGCCTTACGCCGCAGCTGCCACTCAAGCGACCTGACGCCAGCTGTGTGGCGGTGCCGAGAGCCACCTACATCTGAACCTGCCCTGTCTGTTGGCTGAGCAGAACTGCCTAATCGCGTTGCAGGCTGTCACCAGTTCAGCCCCATCTCACGGACTGTGTGAGAGTAGTCAAGCTAGTCTGCAGCGTGTAGCCGGCCAGCGTGACGGGCAGTGCAGCTCTGTGCTGAGGCAGCAGCCCAGAAGCCAAACGACACTTGGCCCAGGTTGCTTGCTGTGCTTGAAGTGACACCGCTGTAGCCGGCCGTCGCTGCAGTGCCTGCCTGCCAGCTGCCTGCAACAGCCACACTGGCCAGGCCTTGACTGGCTGCATTGGTCACTTTCAAGACGAAGCTGCAGTAATACTTCTTGCTCTTCTTGTCATACGAATAGGACAGCGGCTGTGCCTTGATGACCTGCATGGTGTTGCTGACAACAGGGACGTCAGGGTACGTTGCCTTGAGTGAAAACTGCCCCAGGCTTGCGTAGCTCAAGTAGCCAGTTGCAAAGGGGTCACCAGAGCCGCTGCCACTGACAGCGATGTAGTACGCTCCAGCAGATGGCAGGGCAGCTGTGCCAGACACGGCAAGGCCAGCAGTGCTCTGCGTGCTGGGTGACTCCACGCCAGCAGCGCTGAGAATCTTCACTGCTGCGTCCAAGTTGGACCTGGGGCGGCCGTCCCAGGCTGTCAGCACAGACACAGAGAACGACAGCGTGCCTGCAGCACCCGCTTGCAGTTTGAACATGTCAGCATCCCCCGGCTGCTCAATCACGCCGCTGGCAGTTGCAGTGGCAGTGCCAGCAGACACTGTCGGCACGAGGGCTGTCGCGTTGGCCATGGTGTTGCCGTTGCTGGGTGGAGCGTAGCCCACTTTCCCGGCAATGATGGCAATGTCGTCCTGTGGCTGGTTTGCGTACTGGTATTCGCCCTTGGACCATTGGCTGAGCGACGCGTAGTAGGCTGTGCCCATGATGGGGGCCCAGGTGCTGTCACCCTGCAGCAGCAGCAGCAGCAGCAGCAACAAGACATGCTTGCCGTATAGATGTGCGATCTGCACGCTGCTTGCGGATGAGCACCAGCCAGCAGTACGTGCGTTAAGCATCAAGCCGTGTCCTACCCATGACTTGCACGCTGCATGTCGCTTGAGCAGCACAGCCGTCTGTTGATACTGAGTGCACTTGCATATGGCCAACAGCACCGGTTGCGTCAATGCAGATCATCATGACAGCACGGTGCCGTCAAATGGTGCCACTGGCACCAGCCAGAGGCCCGCGCATCAAAGCCTCCCATCCACTGGATGTGGGGGCCCCACATGACACGCATGCTGTCACGCACATGAACGTGTGTTGTGTTTGCACTGCTCCTGCTGCTGCATGCTGCCTGCTCACTTGGTAGTAGGCCTCGTATCCTTCAGGCAGGTTGCGGCCGTCATGCGACAGGCTCAACGTGTGACCGACCTCGTGGGAGATGGCTTCCCATACATACCTGCAAGCGGCGGCAGCAGCACCATCATCATGAGCAGCAGCAGTGTCATGCCTTTCACAGGCTTGGTGCATTGTCTGTCGTTGACAGCCATTCACAACAACTGCAGAGGTTTACCCGTTCACAAGACATGTGATTCGCAGCAAGCTGATGCCCAGCAGCTGCCACACGCAACTGGTGCTGGCAACAGCAATTCACATCTGCAAATTGGGGCTCCCGCTTGCTGTTCAGCAGAGCATGTGATGTTGTGTAATGCAATGCCGTGTTGATGTGACATCAACTTAGCAGCACATCATACTATGATGAGTTGGACTCACTTTGGCCATCCACTGCTCAGCATGTCGGTGAAAACAAACGCAGGATGGTAGAACGTGCTTGGGTAGCCCCACATATCGAGGTACGCAACACCGCCAGCCTGCCTGTTCATCACGGTCGTGCTGCCGCCGCCGATGCTGACACGCATGCAGTCCTGAGGCAGCGTGCCAGCAGCAAACTGGCCGACTGTCCAGGTTGAACATGGAGAAGTCTTCGGCCACGCCTCGCCAGATTGCGAGAATGTTGGACAGCTCGCCGCTGGTGAAAGATGATGTGTCAGCATCACTGGAGTAAGGGGGCACGGTGATGACGTCCTTGTAGCCAACGTTCCAGCCTGAGCCAGTGATGTCGCCACCCTTCAAGTCCAGCCTGTACAGCAGCAGCGGCAGCAGCAGCGGCAGCAGCAGCAGGGACAAATATGTACACCAACAGCAGCAGCGTGTGGGAGGAACGACCATATACACTCAAACTGTACAAGCATGCAGGCTGAACTAATGACATATAGACGCGTACACAGACCCACACCTCACTGCATGCATGGCTGCCATGCATGACAACCACCAAACCATACGCAGCTAGCGCTGCTGTGGCACAGGGCATCAACACACACACTGCCCAAGTGGCCATCCCTCATTGCTGCCAGCAGCGCATGATTTCTTTGTTGCTTTTGTATAGCAGACGCAGCCGAGTGACGCACAGCGTGATCAGCACATAGCATGAAGTGGCATGAAGCAGCGCCAAGTGCCACGCATTGCTCACCAGATCTTCTTGGTGGCTGCTGGGCGCGATGCCAAGGCCCACACGCGATCTACTGCAGGGTCTGGGTCAGCAGGGCTGCTGCCAGCAAGAGACTCGCCAGGCGCAGCGGCATAGCCAGGTGCAGCCGCAACCTCGGGAGCGGCAGGTTGTGGCGTTGAGTCTGGGGGCACCTCCATGCCAGCACACACGTAGATGAGCAGCGGCTCTGCACCCGCAGTGTCGATGCCCTGCAGGGAGTGCAGCAGAGGTGCAGTGCAATGTCAGAGGTTATAGCATCTGCGCCGAAAAGCCGAACGCTACTGCTCTGCTGTGACAGCACGGTGGTGTTACGCTTGAGCGATTTTGTGTGGTTGCAGCACTGCTGTGGCATGTCACATGTACAGCAGGGGGCGATAACTACAGTACGTACTGGTGGCAGCCTGGCCGAATGTCGGGTGCACTATTCTGCATTGCTATCCTGTGGGCACAGCAAAAATCAGCAAGAATTGATACCGTGGCTCAACAGGTCGCTGTCAGCGTCCAGTTTGTCAGCAAGGGCACTCTTGTCGCTGAAGTGAGCCCTTTCCAAGAGATTCTGCAGATGCTCCTGGTCCATGTCTTCAAGAAACTGGCGCGATCTGCCTTTTGGAAATTGAAATTTGGCCGCTTTCATGTTGTTTTCCTGTCCATTAGCGCCTGTGGGCTCGAGCAGGCGTCGGTGCCGGAGACCGTGCACTGCTGCTGCCGTAGCCAGCCACACAGCTACAATAATCTGGATATATGCCTTTATCTGGCAACAAATTTTGCTTCTTTGCCTCTTAGTCTGCAGATTGTCTCAGCTATCACGGGATCAGGGAAGTACGGGATCGCTGCTGTTTGACTCAACAATAGGCATGGCCAGCAAAATCAGCTCAATCATGATTCCAGTTCGACACATACGGGACTCGACCACGGGGATAAGCGAGTCGGGGTGTTACATGTCACAAGTATAAATCGAGAAGCGCGGTGAACTTCATGCAGCAGCGTGGCACATGCCGATGATGCGATCAAGTTCGTAATGAGTTTACAGCAATAAAGAAGGAGGTTTTACCATATTGACTGATGCACTGTGCGCATCACTGCTGTGCATGATGCCGGGAAGTTCGGGGCCCAGGACCGCTCAATGATTTGAGTTCGTCATGCTGCAATTTACTAATAGAAGATAATGCTCTTGAACAGTGTGTACGGAACAAACGCAAACATGCCCTGCGCTGGTTTGGGAAAACCGTCACCATGATGCTGCTGGCGTCACCATTGTTTGACAAACCGCTTCCGGTTACCAAACTCGATGCTTACGTAGCCAG
>CADDIJ020002370.1:0-33862 GCA_902809745.2 Tetradesmus lagerheimii | reverse complement strand
GGCCAGTCTGCAATGATGCGTATGCCGTTAGGGCTCATGAATTCAATAGTGCTGCCAGCCGTGTGCGGACTAGCACCATCAAGCAAGTACACCCAATCATGCACACCTGCTGCACTGAAAATCTCCTCCGCACCGGGCTGCAGCTCCTCCCACAGCACATCCTTGAACTCCTCTGCACCCACACCAGTGTGCTGCACCTTCACCTTCAGCTTCTTGTCATACTTGAAGTACTTCTTGGGGTGCCCTGTGCTGCCAGTGACGCGGATGAGATGGGTGACACCATACTTGGTTACGCCAGCATACACATGCAACTGCTTGCCCTTGACAGGCTTGCAGGCAACTGGCTTGGTGCCCTTCTCGACCCACTTCTTGTGCCGGCGTGGGGTGGAGCTCAGGGTGAGGATGGTGCTGTCGATGGCTATGATGCGGTCACTGTCATGCTGCTGCTGACAGAACGCAGTGCGCTTCTGCTTAGTTGCGCTGGTTAAGATGGGCTGCTGCTGCACTGGCGCAAAGTCTAACACATTCTTGACTGCCCTGAGCACGGTCTGAGTGCAGATGCTGCTAGCTATGGTGCCCTGCTGCTTAAGTGCTGCTGCTGCCTTTGCTGCTGACTGGTGTTCCAGCACTGCTGCTGCTGCTGCTGCTGCTGCTTTCACCTGGGCTGCATTGAGTGCCTTGGGGCGGCCTGAACGTGGCAATGCAGACACGGATCGACGCTTTTTGTACTTGACTAGCTGTGCCTTGATGTATCGAGTGGGATAACCGAGAACTCGCGCTACTGCTGCCACGTCGAACTTCTTGGCTTTGAGGGCAGAGAGAGTAGTCTGGCGTTTGATTTCAAGTTCAGCAGCCGTGCGCCTCTTAGCCATCTTGTCAATGTGCAACTCTTGAGCTATCGTGCTGCTGTGTCGAGCGACCATGAATAGCAGCAGCAGCAGCAGCTGAAGGGTCACTGTGACAATGTTCTTACCATAGCTACGCGTTTAGACAAAACGGCGAGCTTTATCACAAAGAATACGTCAATACAAACAGCTTTACGTAACGTATGCGAGCTGTAGTCACCGCTTCACGATGTACTGGCCTGACAGTCTCCACTGGTGACAAGTGCTGCAGGCAGCCAGGCTGGATCCTGCATTGGAGTCACCCTGAAGGCATTGCCTGAAAAATCAACATGCCATAATCCTGAGCACATAACTTTCAAATACAAGTCTTTCTTGTTAATTTACAGCGATTTTAGCAGCACAGAGCTTACATTCAAGCCATGTACAGCTGCAATGAACTTGGCATACTCAAACTACTGCTTTGTAGGCCTAATCAGGCCAGATGCTGCTGCCACACTGCAGGCAGGCACAAACTGAGCACATGCTGGCAGACCCCACACACTAGGTGCCAACATACTGGAAGGCTGGAGACAGATTCATTCAGCAAGGGGATGAAAGTGAACCATTTTGCATCAATTCAGCACCAGTGCAGTGGCCATGCTGAAAAGCCTGGATTTCCTGCAAGCTGCTGCAGCAGCATTTTGTGACTAAACAGCCAAATGAATGGCAGGCACATCTTTGAGGCAGACAGGTCAGCCCATAGGTTGCATTGATGCCACAATCTCAACTGCATCTTGTCACATGCAGAAACCAGCCCTCTCCAATGTTTGGTTCAATTATGTGTAGCGCAACGTACGTTTTCTTGCAGCGCCACTGGCGTGCTGTGCTTGTGAAAAAAGTAGCAGCACTCTAGCATAAAAGCATGTGGAGTCACCCTAACCCTGCATGCAAGGCTGCGCACGCATGCAAGGCTGCTTATGCAAGCAAGGCTAGCTTGACCACTGTCACACGCTGCTGATTGTAAAGTTGAACACGTAGAAAGCACCAGCGTGGTATGATTAAGAGTATTTGTGTGCAGTTACTACAGTACGGCCAGTTGAGCGATGACTGCAGCCATCCACCCACCATCAGCGCCACAGCCCAGGTCATAAAACACATCACTGGACTTCAAGTTGACAGCTTGCCTGATGGCTTCAAGGACATACTGCACACACACGGCAGAAGCAGCAGTGCAACAAGCAGCTGGTGTCCAGAGCGCTCTTGCGACCCTGTTGTGATTCAGTACTGTACCATGCAATCGTGCAGCTGCTTTTGTGCAGTCAGCACTTCTTCCCAAGATGTGTCGCTCTGCTTCAGTGCCGCACTGCTCGAAGCGTCAGCACAGAGCTGACTACTGGTACAGCAGATGATTATAAGCAGGGTGCAGTTCGTGCCTGTGGGCTGGAAGACCGAGGAGCGAGCCTTCTCTCATCGGATATGTCCATCTGCAGCGTATGGCACAAACACGAGCAGCTGCTGCTGGGCTGAGCAGGGAAGAGGGTGCAATGTGTGCTGGTGTTGTACTGCAGTGTGTCAGATGACAGCGCAGCATCCAAGCCAGTAGTCCAAGGAGTGTACTGGACACGGCGTGGTACGTGGACGAAATCAGTGATCTGCCGCGCATCTGAGCTGCTCAGGTTTGAATAGCACCATCAGGGTTTTCCAACGTCGCGTTTGCGGTACGTTTTTCAAAAAACGTTTTTGGTGTTATGATGCAACCTTAAGAAGCAGATGTTGTCAATCGTATCTCCGCGCACGATCAGCCAGGCGTCTTCATGACCACCCGCTTATGCTCGCAACGATTACCGTGAATTCAGCACTACATCTGCACAATGCATATGAAGCTAATATGCAACCATTAATGCTAGCGTTTGATGACGCGCCTGGGACGGTTCCTGGCGGTTTGGGGAAATGGCCAACACGGCAGGTGAGCAGCAGTAGCAGCAGCAGCACTGGCAGCACCAAACGCCAACCGCTCGTCAGTGCCAGCTCCTTCCTGCTGCTGGCCTTACTACCGCGCGGCTTTCGCGTTCAACATGTCACGGGTCTATGCTTTCCTCCCTGCTGCAGGCTGGGGCATGGCACGGAGTCCAGTGAGCTGTTCCCGCGCATAGTTCAGGCGCTAGCAGGCAGCAGGGTAGCACAAGTAGCAGCAGGCGGCGCACACACAGCAGTAGCTACAGGTAAATAATTCGCACAGTGTGCATGGCAGTTTGAAGCAGCCATCAGGACTGCAGCAGCATCGCCAGTCTCACATGTGTGCACATGTGCTTGCCGTGTGATTGTGTGGTGAGGCAGCACATGCATGTACCCTCTCAAAACTTTGCATCATTCTTTGTCCTGCTTCTTTCAGATCACATGTTGATTCACACTTTCTGTGACATGTTGGTGGCATGTAGAGGATGGTTGCCTGTGGACGTTTGGGCTAAACAACAACGGACAGCTGGGCTGCCTGAAAGAGACACCATATGTAGTGGTGAGGGTCTGTCTCCGCACAAAACTGGCACATCAGCAGCACAAGACTAAGTAGCTGCACAAGTGACTCAAATTTGCGTAAGCATTGTCTTCAAGCAGATGGCTGCGGCCATCATCAAGAAGAAGATAGAAGTCGAATCGCCGCACCTTTGTGCACCTTCACTGCTGTTGCATTGTCTGGCAGCTGAACAGTGTCTGCTCAACTTCAGCTCCTGTCCACAACTGTTACATGTATTGCAACAGATCTGCTGCCTGCCACCTTGCTGCATGCTGCATGCCGCCGCTGCTGCTGCTGCTGCTGCTGCCAGGCGCCTGTAGAGGTTATTGTGCCTGATAGCATCAAGGCAGTAGCAGCTGGGGAGTCTCACACCCTCGCACTCAGCAGTAAGTCGCCCCCTCCAGCAGCAGCAGCAGCAGCAGCAGCAGCAATAACTCCAGCTCTACAACAGCTGCTGTCACAACTCCAGGGCCAGCAGCAGCAGAAGCAGAAAGACATCGTGCATGGCTATGAGGGCTGTACCCAGCTGGTGACCTGAATACTACACAAGCTACAATGATTTGCTTCAAGTGCTGCATGCCATACCAGTGCTGGTTTGCCACACGGGTTGCAGCTCAGCAGCAGAACGTGTCTGACCCAACTGGCCCTTGTCGCTGCGTTGTGTCTCTGCTGCTGCTGCTGCTGCTGATGATGATGATGATGATGATGATGATGATGCTGATGCTGATGCTGTAGGCAATGGTGAGGTGTGGGCAGCTGGGTCCAATGTTGACGGGCAGCTGGGGTTAGGTTCCGCCTTCGGTGCAAGGAATGCAGAGTTCAGGCTGGTCAGGGTACTGCAGGGTGAGTTTGAACATGCGTGTGAACTTGGGTATGAGCATGGGTGCGAAGTTGGGCATGAACTTGGAAGCAGGGCTTCTGTCAGGGTGACAGGTGCTGTGGGGGGAGTTTCCCACCTGTGGGTTCGCTGCGTCCTCTGCCGGCTGTGGGTTGTAAAATAGCATTGCAACTACAGGCAGTTACAGCTGTGGATGAGGGGATAGCCTGTGGTGGTTTGTGACCGTGTGAACCCCTGCCCTGGTACATCATGCCACACTTTCTCTTGTGCCGTGCGCTGCGTGCTGTCCAATGACCCGCGGCTGGGCCGCTGCACGCTGCAGGTGTGCGCATAGCAGCCATAGCAGCAGGCAACCAGCATTCGCTGGCGCTATCTGAAGATAGCCAGGTATTTGCTTGGGGCCACGGCCAATTTGGCGCACTGGGCCTGGGACAAGGTGCGCAGTTTAAACAGCAATATATTGTTGCGACCGGCTACCGCTGTTTGTGACGTACAGTTCAAGCTATTGATGGTTTCTCGTTTTAGTAATAAACCAGGAAGCGACGGGTTGTCGGGCTCTTCACCCTTCATCAGGCTTCAATCCTGTGAACACAGACAGAACCAACAAATACACACCATCAAAGGCACAAACAGCAGGGTGCAGGGTGCAGGATGCAGGGTGCAAGTCTTTGCTTGGGGCGACAGCCAGTTTGGCGCACTGGGCCTGGGTCAAGGTGCGCAGGCAATGTTCTTGGCAAGAGGTGGCAATCATAAAGGAGGTCCACTTCCACCAGGAGGCCAGGACACTGAGCCTAGGACAAGGTGAGCAGGCAGCAGCGCTGAGTTCCTGGTCACACACGTCCTCTTGAGCTTAAACTATCCCAGGCGCTGCAGAGCGCTTGGGGAGTCACTCACTCACTCACTCACTCACTCAATCACTCACTCGCTCGCAGCACACTTTTCAGATATGGTTCAGACCAGCCACCGTAAGATATGGTTCAGACCAGCTTAGACTGGTTCAGATATGGCTCAGACCGGTGCGCTGAGTCTGAAAGCTGGTCAAAGCAGTCAGACATAGTTCAGGCCTGCGGCAGCAGCGTGCTTGATTTCTGAGTTACTGCCAGCGCTTTACCTTGTTCACCTGCAGCTGTGCATGGTCCTGCGTGCATTTGCCGTATTCACCATGCCATCTGTAGCTGTTCCATGCTGTTCACCTTGTGTTTGGTTGCTCTTGCTTGAAACACGGTAAATGATTAATGATGATGATCTGTAGCTGTTGGTGGCGCCTGCCTGCCTGCTGCATTCAGCGCTCTGTTGTCCTGCAGGCAAGCTGTGGTGGGTGTTGTGGGCAGCTTAACAACACCCTGATCAGAGCGTGGGTATGCATTGGCATGCATTGGGATGCATCGGCATGTGTGAAGACCTCAGCCGTAGCGCTGCTGTGCTGCAGCCTAGTGAGCTGCATTCTGCTGCCTGCTTGTTTGCTGGCGCAGCGAAGCTTCGGTGGCAGGCTTACCCAGACCAGGTCACTGCGCTAGCTGGTGTGAAGGTCCGCAGCATTGCTGCTGGCGCGTTTCATTCTGGCGCAGTCGATGATGACGGCAATGCATGGCTGTGGGGCAACGGAGGCAGCTGGCAGCTGGGTACAGGCGCAAATGTGCACGAGTGCGTGCCACAGCAGGTGAGCGCAGCACTGCGGTGTGTGGTACGGCTCTGCTTCACGCCTTGTGCTTTGTTTGTTACCCGGGGGGAGTCCTACTGGCTGGCCAGACACGATGCACTTAGGCGAACCCAACTGCAGGGAGCCTGAGGCGCTGCCTCGCCAGTAAAACACACCACTTCTTGCACAAGGTTTCAACAATAGGTGTGGGACAACAGGAATAACTGGGGGGTAGGCAGTGGCTAGCGCATACTGCATGCAGCAGCAGCAGGTGAGAGGAGGGCGGCGCGGGGTAACCACTGCAGCTGCTAGCTTCGCCTTGACCAGCTGCTGCTGCTGCTGCCACTGCTGCTGCTGCTGCTGCCAATGCTGCTGCAGGTACGCAACTTGCGGCACGTATCTCAGCTCTGCCTGGGCTTCAGCCATTCAATGTCCATAGGCAAACATGGGGACGTCTACTCCTGGGGCACAGATGAGAATGGAAGCTTGGGCCAGGGTTTCAACTGGCCTAAACCCCCATCCAGAACCCCAGAGCCAGTCAAGCTGCGGTTGCAGAGCGGAGCCGCAGGCTGGAAGCATTCGGCAGGTAAGTGATAGCTACCTATAGGTGTGTGGGCTTGGATCATGATCATGCATTGCAGTGGTGGTTTAAGGGAAGGGATTATGCGACTTCAGTGTGGCAAGTTGTGGCTCCAGAGTGTGTGAGACATACACCGCTGTCCGCCAACGCAGCTCCTGCATCTGCAACGCCGTGCGTAGCTTCAGTGTTGTCAGTTGTTGTGGTTTCGACAAGCGAAGACCCTCTGTCGAGTAGAGTGGTGCTTTGGACTCTGAAACACTGCAGCTGCGGCTTCAAGTTTTCGTTGCATTGCACGTTGCACCGATTGTTCGCATGTCCGGACTTGCAACGCCCTCGCAGCGTGGCAAGCTATAGGCAGCTGTGCATCTGTGGATGCAATGGCACTGCGGGCACGACACCAGCCAGCCTTCACGGTTGCATACTGCTGCGCAGTGGTCCCCTTCTTTTCGTGCCAAACATACATACCTCTGCTGCACAGAGATGCCACCGTGCGGCGCAGAGCTTCTTGTAGCAATGTGCCAGGCTGGCACAATCATAACGGTTCCACAAATGGAATCAGGAAACAATTCGCCGCGCTGTTGCAGGTGTGACCAGTGATGGTCGGCTGTTCGCGTGGGGATGGGGCGGTGCGGTGGGCTCTGGCGGTTATTTGAGCCCTGGTGCAGACCTGGGGGCTGGCCAGCTGGGCCATGGGGACGACTCTGATCAGTACGACCCCAAGCAGGTGAGCTGGTCATCCAGACTAGTAACTTACACTGCAGATTGAATCTTCTGGCAAGAGGTTAATCCACAGCACCTGTGCACATGTGAGCCAGAGTTATTCAGACTGGTAATTTCCACAGCAGATTGAATCTTCTGGCCAGAGGTTGATTTACAGAGGCTCTGGCGGTTATTTGAGCCCTGGTGCAGACCTGGGGGCTGGCCAGCTGGGCCATGGGGA
Source organism: Tetradesmus lagerheimii (assembly GCA_902809745.2). NCBI lineage: Eukaryota > Viridiplantae > Chlorophyta > Chlorophyceae > Sphaeropleales > Scenedesmaceae > Tetradesmus > Tetradesmus lagerheimii. The sequence goes on along the minus strand of CADDIJ020002370.1, from coordinate 26,529 downwards.
CGACTCTGATCCAAGCAAGTAAGCCCGAGTTATTGGACTTATCAACACCATATGATGTATGATCATATAGATAATATATATGTTTTGCATCAAGGGTGTTCATGCTCTCAGATTGGTAAGTTGAGACTGTAGTTTGAATCTTCTAGCAAGTGGTCGTTCTACAGAGGGATTAGCATTACAAAAAGCACCTGTGGTGGCTTTTGAGCCCTGGTGCAGACCTGGGGGCTGGCCAGCTGGGCCATGGGGACGAATTTGATCAGTACGACCCTAAGCAGGTGAGAATGACGAGTTTTATGTGAGTTATTCAGACTGGTGAATTACACTATTTACATTGAATCCTCTAGCAAGAGGTTAACCTACAGAGGGAGCTTTACTAGAAGCACCTGTGGTGGTTGGACTAGACAGGAAGCGCAGCCTCATCAGCCAGGGCCAGATACAGTACAAGCCAAAATTTCAAACACAGACCCAGATAACGAGTCGTGGCCAGATGTACAGGAGGCCTGTACTGGCACAAGTTTGTCACCGTAACAACAAGGCTTGTGTACGCTTGCACTGCAAGTGTGGTCTGGAAGATAACGTGTGGCTTGGAACATGTGCGCTGCGGCTGTTGCGCTGCCTGCATCCCTGCTGCTGCAGCAGTGACGGTCACGTGTGGCAGCTCAGCAGTCTTGCCTCAAAGCGAACCAGTGCTTCCAGTGCTGACTGCCTGTCCAGTTCATAACACAGCTGGTGCTGCTGTGCTGCCTGCGATTGGCAATGCAGGTGCAGCGGCTGCAGATCAGCAGTGCTGTTTCACAGCACAACAGTGCTTCCAGTGCTCGACCATCGACATATTTGGTGCTGCTGCTGTGCTGCCTGCGATGGCTGTGATTGAATGCAGGTGCAGCGGCTACAGATTAGCAAGGCTCGCTACCGCGACTTGAGGCAGAGCCACACTTCATCTGCCAGATCACACTTGCGGTGGCAAGTGTGCACAAGGAACGAGTGCTGCTACATTTTCACAAGGAAAAGGCATGCCTGCATCCCTGCTGCAGCTACGTGTGGCTGCTCAGCAGTTCTGCACAACAGTGCTTCCAGTGCTTGATGTTTGACACATTTGGTGCTGCTGCTGTGCTGCCTGCGATGGCTGTCATAAAATGCAGGTGCAGCGGCTTCAGATCAGCAAGGCGCGCTACCGCGACTTAAGGCAGAGTGTTGGCGCCGCGCCGTGGCATGCAGTGCAGGTGGCATGTGCGCGCAACCACACAGCAGCAGTGATAGAAGCAGACGTAGCGCCAGGAGAGCTGCAGTGAAGCTTTCACCGTTGAACATGTACAGCTGGCTGGTTTGCATGGCTGGTTTGCATGGCGCCAGCCGGCTGGTTCAAAGGACATGGCTGGCTTGCCAAGCCAAGTTGGCTGGCCCACCCGGGGTGGCTGCATCATGCAGCAGCAGCCTGCTGAGCAGCCACATGTGCATCTGCACCGTGCGCCCAGTCGTCCACGAGACGGTCTTACTTAGTAAGCACATCATGTGTGCCATGGCATGCTAGCAGCACTGCTGCAGTCACAGCAGGCACATCATGAGTGTGAGCTGCGCGCCTGTAACTTCTAGCTATATTGTCTCATGCGATATCGCTTGGAGTCATTTGCTACCAATGTTGCCAAATGTGCACAGCACACCGGCACGTACAGAGCATCATGCACGGTGTGACTCGAAACACCGCAACGGATATGCAGCTTCAAGCATGGCACGTCATGCAGAGCATGTAGATGGATGCCAAGGAATGTGCAGCTGCAGCTGCCAGCAGGCTTGCATTAGTGCCTGGCCACTTGCAGTGGTATTGCCAGTGGCCAATGCTGCACTGCAGACAGCCTCCTGATCACACCGGCGTCAGTGTGTGTGCTTCTCACAAGCACTGGCTGCAGGATAATATTGATAATAAATCCTCGTAAACCATACCGTTTGGCATCAGCACCGCGCCTCACCCTTTGGAAAGGCGGAAAGTATACTGATCTTTTCTATATTTTCGGTGTAAAGTAGACCACCGTAGGATGTGAACTTGGCAGCTACACCCATTCACGCGGTTGCTGCAGCACCTTGATTAGCTTCTCCTCCTCTGACCCTTGCTCTGGCACTACGTTGTACTTCCAAGCGATCAGCGGGGGCGCAGACACCATGATGCTCTCAACGCGGCCACCATCCAGCCCAAACTTGACGCCCCTGTCGTACAGCAGGTTGAACTCCAGGTAGCGCCCACGCCTGCAAACGCACACAACACAACTTCAGCAGCAGCTCAATCGACCACCAGCGTTGTATATGATTGCAAAATCACTTCAGCACGTGCCTGCAGGTGTGCAGCCAGCACACATGCAGCGGTGTCTGGTGCGACGGCGACTAACATCGGAACGGAAACGACGTTCCTGTTGCGCAGCAGGTGAAGCTCCACGTAGTGCATGGGCCTGAAGAGAGCACCACTGCACACACGTTGCTGGACGGTTCGCTTGCATGAACAGCCCACTCGGAGCACAAGGAAGTCTAGGCGGGTCCCTCCTGGTCCAGCTATGCATTGCAGGTGCGCAGCTTGCTTTTTCCTGGTGTCCAAAATCCGTGTAAATCCGTTCTATGCTACACATTGAGCTGCTGACTAGTCACAGTACTGTGCTGCAGGTCGTCTCATAGGCCCAGCGCTAAGCAGAGGCAACGCCCCCCCCCCCCGCCTTCAGTACGGGCCTGGCCAACGTTTCACCAGTAGCAGCCACACGGAAACGCTCAAGCAGCAATTCACTTGGATCTGCAGCTAGAACAGATACTGACGGAGTGTCACATATTCAAATTCAAACCAACAGCTGTCTCACCTCAGCAGTTGCCAGTTGCGCTGCTCCTCTGTAAACTGCTGTGCCCTGCGCCGCTGAGCGATGGCAGTCCAGCTGGGCAGAATGCCACGCGCCACATCCTCAGTGTATGCCTGCAGCCACCAACAGGTCAAACGCAACATCCGATGTTACCTGCGGCTCGAATGTCACAAGCGGCTGCAAAGTCGCTGGCAGTGCGCAGGGGGCAGCCAGCGTCAGCATATTCAGCTGCAGTCACTGCAGGTAAACCACAACACCAATATACAGCTGCTGCTGCTGCCACTGCTGCCGCTGCTGCTGCTGCCGCTGCTGCTGCTGTCGTGGTTGTGCTTGCACACTTGAAGGCGTGCAAGCGCGATAAATCAGCATCACCTGCACGTCAAACGCTGCTCCTGTTGCGTCCAAGTCATCAAAGAACAGCCCGCCAATGCCTCTGTGCTCTTTGCGCGCAGGAATGTAGAAATACCTGCAATAAATGAATGATTGAGTGATCTTCGCATGGCGTGTTTGCATCTAACATCCGCGTAAGTTCAGGCAAAGAGCGTGTGTGACGATGAGGAGACCTCATGCGCCTCCACGCACCCTACCAAAGAACCTGCAGCATGTCAAGCCGCACGGCGACGCGTGCCAAGCAGCAAGGTGGCGCAAGTCCATCGCAGATTCTGCCGAGCTTCTTGTTGATGCATAGCCGCAGTACAGCTAGCACTACTGCAGCCTGAAAAATACTGCGCTTCCCTTGGAGACTGCAGTAAAGCACTGACAGGTAGGTTACACATGCGCATTGTCTGTCCACTAGACACCAACAGCATCGCAGTGCAGGCTGTTTCCTGCACGCATTTCTGATGGTTTGTTTGACCATGTTTGACCATGTTTGACTCACTTGTCACACCACGCCTTGTGCTCTGCATACAGCTCTGGGCTGTATTTATCACACACGGCCTTCCAGTAAGCATGGAACTCTGCTGCATCTTGTTCAAAGAGGTAGCTGGGAGTAAGGTCGCAGCCACCACCAAACCAAGAGCAGCCAGCAACCTGCATGACACAAAGAGGAAGGCAGCAACACCCATGTGGCCAGCTTAGGCACCTGGTAAGGACACCAGAGTTGTGTATTAAGAAGGCTCTGCAAAGCTTGCGCGTAGCTGCAGAGCACAATCTGGCATAGTGTTCTGTAGCATCTAGCTCGCAAAGATGCTTGCAGGACACAGACGTGTCGTCAGTAATCTTATGGAGTGCAACTCCAGCTTCTTTCCCAACCAACACAAGCTAGTCAACACTTGCACTTGCAGATTTGCACATGTTATATAACATGTTACATCATTTGTTATGTCACATTTCAAACTGCTGCAACGCCAGCCCACCTGGAACAGCCGCACATCTGCTCGCAGCGTAGGCACCAGCGGATGTGCTGCATGGAACACCAGTGACAGTGCAGCAGCACTGTACGGCTGCCCCCCTGCTGGATCTATTTGACTGCGTCCGCGCGAGCTCATAGCTTGTGCGCGCGCAGCGCTCAGGGTGCCCCTGATGATACTGATGTTTGCTGCTGCCTTTTCCAACAAGCTGCCGCCTTCTAGCACGCATGTGATGCCGTATCCTGCAGGCAACGCGTATGCGGCATGCGTCTCAGGCGGCTCGCGTGTGCGCACAAGTGCTCAACAACACAAGCTATGGCCCTTGCTCATGGCAGTAAAAAGGATGATATGAACGCTGGCCTGTCCTTTGGTGACACATACAGGAAGTCTTGGCTGCTGCTGCAAGCTAGGTGCTGTTACCAGATGTGTATATCCTTTATGTTGTATGAGTGGTGGTCGTGTGGGTTTGCACGCTGTTGCTTTACGCCGAGTCTTAGCTCTAGTACAGTTCAGACAGATAGCACTCAGCCAGCTCAGCTCACCTGTTTCATTAGGACGCTCCCATCTGTCTGTCACAAACTTCTGCCCGCTGCCATCCAGCTGCTCTGCCTCTGCCAGTATCTGCCTCTGAGTGTCCAGCAGGAACGTTTCAAATGCAGCAGCATCTACTGCTGCAGGAGCCTGCGCGGGAGCACTTGCTGCTGCCCTGCACACTGCTCTGTGACTGCACCTGCAAGTCAGCAGAGCACATACGTGTTCTATAGAACGACCTTCAACTACTGGGTCAAGCGCCTGGCGAATGCGTGGGGCTGTTGGCTGTGCTGGTGCTTAGCTGGTGCTCCCTCGTCACCTAGATGTCCTGACACGGCAACTGCCATGGCCTGTCGCCTGATGTGCTGTTAACCGCTGTTGTAACATCATAAACAATATAGTTGCTGCTTCAGAAATGCTGAGGTTTGTAGCACCAGATCGCAGTGACCGAGATGCAAAGCCACGCAGGAACGCAGGACTGAACGATGTGCGTGAGTACTCTGAACACCAGCTGAACTACAGGTCAATCAGCTTCACGGCGACACCCTTGAATCCGGGGTTACAAATCTTGTGACACACCCAGGACAGCTCTGTGTCGCCTAGCTGACAGCAATGATGAAGCACAGACGCACCCCGAGTGATGCAAGCAACATTGCAGCCGACAACTGTCAGCAAGCACCCACTGAACGGCGGCGATCAATTGCAGAGTGACGAGTCACTAGTCAGCCTGGCAGCACGTGCACTGATTGCTCTGCTTATTGAGCCTGTGGCAAATAACTGGTCAGCCTGTGAAGGAGTTGCTGGAAGATAGCACATATAAGCTCTTGCGAAGGCTGTTCAAGCCATTGAATCAGTTGCTGGACCACTGCTGACTGACTGACTGCCGTCCCATCAAAGCACGGTAAGCATCAGCACATGAGCGGCAGGCTTGGTGAGTGCTCCAGGCGCCACGAGCACCCGCATTGACGAGCTAGGTCACCAAACACTGAACATTTCTGTGATTCTCTGCGTTTCAGTCAGGGGTTGGAAATACGGTGCTTCTAGAACCATGTTAACACCCCATGCCAGTGTACGCAACGATGACAACTCCGTGGACTTCTTACGGGTGCCGGTGGGTATGCGAGCACACGTTGACGTAATAGTATATGTATCTGTCTTAGCAGCAACTTGGAAAGCTGTCATTATCACCGAGCAGCAGCCCGTACAGTAAAGCGCGGTCACAGCCTACCGATCCGCGCTCTAGCACGATATATATATTTTCTTGATCACTTCAAAGCGCATAGTCTTGACATGCTACAGGCTGCAGGGGCGCCAAAAAGATCTACTACAGGATCCAGAAAAAGCTTCGGGAAGCAGCGAAACGCCCCTGCAAGGAGCACAAAGGCCCGTGCCGGGTCGGAGGCACATGTCAAGCAGCCCGCTGGAGGCTGGTGCGTCGCTTGAGGTAGGGTTTGCGCGCACGGAAGATGCTGGCATCTCGTTACGGGGCTAGGCTTGCACGTGCTGTAGTGCGCACGCCCTGACGCACAAGCGGACGTGCCGGTACTATTAAGCGTCTAAAGTTTTATGTCGATGGTCCATAGCGACGGGCGATCGGACACAGGGCAGCTTGGCGCGTCTGGCCATGTGTTGCTCATCTAGTGTGCAGAGCTGCAGCTCTACCCACCCTGCAGTGCAGCAGGGTGCAACAGCTGTAGCTGCAGCTGATCTATCGGCCTCTGGCCCAACCTAATAGTGGTAGCCCCCGCCTGCACCGTTTGTAACCATCAGTGCCACTGGCAAAGCAGTAAGTTGACGTAACTGGCCGCGTGCTTGTACATGCTGCCCTGCTGTTGCTGCGGGTGACAGGCTGCCAAGCTGGATACGCAGGCGTGCATATTCTTTGCACGTGCACCTCCAGACGCCACAGATCAGGAGGTTCATGCACTGTTCTCGCAATTTGGGGAGGTGCAGGCTGTCAACATCTACCGCAGCTGGTGCGTGGGCATGCGGCCAGCTGCTGCTTATGTATCAGTGATGACAGCAGGCAGGCAGCAAACACGTTATGTATGGTGCCTTGCATGATGGCGGGTTCGAGCATTGTCGACATTGTTGCAGCACTGCAGCTGCGCCGCGGCCTCTGATATGATGGACGCCATTGTTGCAGCAGCGGTGCCATGCTTGCCACCAACCTGCAGCTGATGCATGGGCAACGTAGCACAGAGCGATGTTTGAACCACGCATTGGCGCTGCTTGCCGTTGCTTTTTCTCCCGGCTGCCATCCCGGATTCATGTCCTGTGCATGCATCGTGCAGCTAAGGCCATCGCCCTCGACTTCCACTGCGCTGCATACTGTTGCTGACACACTACTGCTGCTGCTGCTGCTGCCGTCACCGCTGCTACTGTCATTCCTGCAGGCCAGCAGCACGCACCTCCAAGGGGTGCGGCACAGTGCAGTTTGCGCAGCCCGCTGCTGCGCTTGCTGCACAGAAGGCACTGCACAACACCAACGCATTTGAACGTGCAGAGGCCCCTCTGGTGGTGGAGCCACTGGACCCGCGCAAGCAGAAACGCCCCCCACCAGGTATTGCCCTATTTTCTTTTGTTGCTGTTGGTTACAAGGGGGTGGTAAACTGCTGGCTGGCCATACACAGCAATCAAGCGAACCTGATTGTCGGAGGCCTACGGCACCGCCGCCACCAGCAAGACACGCCAAGCGCCCTTATTCAAGGAGGTACTGCCCTTACCCCACGCATGCTGTCTCCTGCAACTACGGTCGCTGTTGGTGCCTGCAGCTGCTGCAGCTGATCTAGCTGCACGGTGCGACGCACTTGCCTGATGGTATGTTGTTGCATGTACTGCTGTGAAATGTTTGCTGCATGCACAGCGCCTGCTGAATTTGGGGCTGTTGTGACTGGCCTTGGGCTGCTTGCGTGCTCAGTGTTCCCGCTGCAACAAAGCACCACCCTGTCAACAGTAGTAGTGCTCCACTCCCCGCACACATACAACATGCCCTGCCAGCACTGTTAACTGCACGTGATCTTGCGTGCTGCTGCTGCTGCAGTTTTCAAAGAGGAGCAGCCAGCCAAAGATCAAAACTCTGCATGCCTGCCAGCCAGCAGCAGCAGCAGCAGCAGCAGCAGCGCCTGCACATCTACTGCTGCTGCTGCCGCTTCTTCGCAAGGGAGCAACCAGGGCAAGCGTGTCAGTGCTGTTGCTGAAACGCCTGCTGCAGCTGGTGCCAGCGTGCGACCAGCTGCAGCCTCTTTCGAGGTAGGTGCGACACAGCATACGAGCCACAAACACAAAGGCCTGTTCAGCACGCGACCTGTCAGATGTGTCACCCTTTTCACCCTTGTCCCGTGCATGCATGCTCTGTGGACCGTCCACACTGGCTGCTTACGATCACGCACAGGACGAATGACTGTGGCCTGCGCTGTCACTGGCCTTTCTTGTGAAATGCAAGGGCTGCAGCTGAGAGGTCCGCGAGTGTTGCACTCCAGCACTTCATTCGGCAGCAGCAGCGGTGGCGGCGGCGGCAGCAGCAGCGCCACAATGCACCGCCTGCATCTGCTGCCATCTGGGTCATGGAGTGGTGGGCCGACAGCAGCAGCAGCAGGCACAGCAGTGCTCAGCGCTGAACACGGATCTTCTGCTTTTCACGCCGCCGGGGACTTTTCCTTCAGTCATCATTCCGGTCCTCTTCTGCGTGATGTGAGCTGGTCCATGCCTCAAGATGCATTCCAGTCTGGTTGGCAGCAGCAGCAGCAGCAGCAGCAGCAGGGAATGCAGCTTGCAGGCGCTCATCTTGTTGGCCGCAGCAACAGCTATCCTGGCGTGGGAGGCGGTCTGAGCTTTGAGGGAGGTTTGCTAGAGTTTGAGGGGGCTGTCCAGGCCAATGCACTGACGGCAGCAGCAGCAGCAGCGGCGACGGGGGCTACGCCCGTCACTGGGCAGATGGCATGGAATGCTGCATTCCAGCCCAGCTGGCAGCAGCAGCAGCAGCAGGGAATGCAGCTGGAAGGCGTCGAGTCAGTCAGCCGCAGCCACAGCTACCCTGGTGTTGGAAGTGGCCTGACGTTTGAAGGTGCTTCACTCAGCTGTGAAGGCATGGCCGGCAGCAGCTTGCTCACAGCAGCAGCAGCAGCAGCAGGGACGATGCCGCTTCATGCACTGCAGCAGCAGCAGCAGCAGCAGAGCATGCAGCTTGCAGGTAGTGGCCTCGGCAGCCGCAGCAACAGTTACCCTGGTATTGGGTCAGTCCAAGGTTTGGACGGTGCTTCGCTCAGCTTTGAAGGTGTGGGAAGCGGCTGTGTGCTGACAGCAGCAGCAGCAGCGGCACCTGTGGGCCTGCCATCATGGTCCGGTGCTGCTGCTGCTGCTGGTGGTGTCAGAAGTCAGCAAGGGTTGTGTGGCGAGAGCAGCAACAGCAGCGTTGGCCCCCACCCGAGCCTGCAAGGCAGCAGTCCTCCTCAGCTGGAGCAGCAGCTGCTGTGATTGACGATAACACCACAGGGTGAAACCTTCTACAGTTTTGACGGCAGCGCGCAGGAAAGCCCTCCCATAGAAATCACCATGACAGCAGCAGCAGCGGCGGTAGCAGCTGCTGCAGCAGCGCCGGATTCATTGCTGCAAAGAGCATCAGGAGCGCTTGGCTCATGGGCTGCTCAGTCTGGATCCCTGATTTTGCAGCAGCAGCAGCGGCAGCAGCAGGCGGCTCTCTCTGCACACTCTTCAGCTGCAGCAACACCTACAGCAGCAGCAGCTGCTCGCGCGTTGTTCATGTCAGACGGTGTAGAAGCTGCACCTGCCTTCATGGCTGCGCGTCGCCACTCGGACATGTTACATCCAGCAAATGTAACAACACCAGGTGACGCTATGACGGCTGGTGACGTCAGCCTTGGCAGCTGGCTGCACCTGATGCAAGGTGCTGCATCAGGCCATGCTGCTGCTGCTGTTGATGCAGCTGCGAATGCAGCAGCAGCAGCGGAGCAGGCCCAGCTGCTCGGGCTGGGCATTGCAGCAGCTACAAGCCCAGTGAGCTTTGGCTTTAGTGCAGCACCTGATAGCCCAGTAGGGTTACTGCAGTTACAGCAGCGGCAGGTGGCTTTATCTTCATCCCCAACGTATGGGTACTCAGGATCGTCACCTGCAGCAGCAGCAGCAGCAGCGGGCAGCTTGATCGACAATGCACAGTTGTACCCGCCGCCACTGGCCTTACAGCAGCAGCAGCAGCAGCAGCAACTCGATTTCCCTGCGCAGAATGTGGCAGCTAGCCCGACGTTTGGCGATGCTGCAACGCCACCCGCAGTGGCAGCAGCAGCAGGCTTGCTCAGTAACATGCAGCTCTTGCCACAGCCCCAATCTCTAGCTCCACCCTCACAACAGCAGCAGCAGCAGTGTGAGATGATGTTTGAGTTGGAGGCAGACATGTGGTCATCTATCGCAGAGAGCGGCAGATGGTGCAGTGTTGCGCGCATGTCAGGGGCTGAGCTGCAGGCACAGGTGCAGCAGCACAGTCCCCGCATGGCAATGCGGGTGAGGGGGACGCAACAGCAGCTTGACATGGTAAGGGACCTGCTGCAGCTGCTGCTGCAGCAGCACCAGCACCATGTGACGCATCAGCAGCATCACTAGTGACGCAGCTGCAGTGTTGAGCGCTGGTTCTTGCCGAGCGGGTGTTGGTGCATGCGGCTGTGCCGGTGTTGACAGCGTGTCATGCAGCAGCAGCAGCAGTGTGGCTTTTACACATAGGGCTGCGCTATGTGTGCAGGGCCCAGTGCCGGCACCGCGCCGTGAAGCAGCAGCAGCAGCAGTGGGGGTGTAGTGTCGCTTTGACTCGTATGGCTGCGCTGTGTGTGCAGGGCGCAGTGCCGGCACCATTTCGTGCTGAAACAGCAGCAGCAGCAGCGCCGCAGCTGCGTTGAGGTTGCGGTGTGGCGCACCGCGTGTGGCTGCGCTTGTATTGCAATGCGCAGCAGCCTACTGCAGGCTCATTTGGTGCCACCCTGTTGCATTCGCGGCTTTGGGTCTTTCCGAAAGCACTACCCAATTGCAGATAAATAACCATCTGTCTACTAATGTTTGAATCAGGTGACCAGGGTGTGAGACGTGGCACCTTGAGTACTGTTGTGATCACCGGTGGCAGCCGCGGCAGGGAGTCATGCCATGAGCCGCGAAGGATTAGAGAAGGCTTACGTGCTCGATCTTGGTTGCATGCGGTGGGTTTCAAAGCGTGTCCAAGACGTGGCATGGCTGCTTGCGAATCATAAGTGCATGAAGCAAAACATGCTCAGGTGTATGTGCACATGCTGCTGTGTGTGGACTGCATGCGGCACTGCATGCATGTGTTGAGCATCTTTTCAAGTACTGAGTGGCTGGTGTTGACTGCGCTGTGCAGCTGCCTTGCGCTTCGAAAAATGTGGGGAGTCTTGTAAGCGAGGTTTGGGCAACTCTCAGGTGCCCAATAGCAACTTGATGCCCCGTATTATAATGGTGGTATAAGTGGTATAAGGCACGCGCACAATGCATCAGCGGCACAGCGTGGAAGATCAAGTGCCGCTTTCTGCGGTGCTATGTTGCCAAGCCTTGAGTCTGCATGGTTGTGGGGTTTCAGGTTGCTGCGAGTTTGCTCCCTGGTTACTCAACGCGTGTACTGCTCTGTCCAGCATGGAGTCAGCAATACACGCCCCAACTCAGAGCAGGGCATCAATATAACATAATGTTATTATGTTATATTGATGCTATCTTATGTTATGTTATGTTATGTTATGTGTGGTCTAGGGTTGAAATGGCGCGAGTTGTGGCTTCTTGGGAGAAAGTACGATGTAACAGGGTGGCATGAGAAATGTGGGGTGCATGTTTCGCTGGTGATGGTGCGGCAACTGTGACGAAGATTGTCAGAGGAGCTCACCCCTGCTGCTACTGCTGGGCTTTTTTGCATGCTGTTGTTCTTTTGGCATGCCTGTTACTCTGATCGCGGGTGGGTTGCTGTTGGTTACCACCGTGCACGGCTCCTATATTCCATGTATGCCATGTGTCGACAACAGAGTGTGGTGCACAACGATACTGCATGCACGGTTTGAGTTTGATGCTATATATATTGGCTGGGTGCGCTGCATGCATTTCGTTTTTATGCCATGTCAGCGCACTCCTCTGCAAGCGGCTTCCTGATGAGTATGACCAAGGAAGTCAGCAGCAGCATGCTGCGCTTATTTGTTTTGGTTGGTTGCAATACGTGGGACTCGTTGGTTGCTCCTGCAAGGACTACCACCAGGTCTATAAATCAATTCTCTTATTTTGGGTCACTGGGAATTCCCGCCCTTTTCTTTGAAACTGGCTTTGTTTGGCAACTCACACCTGGTTGGTTGTTTCTGGCTGGATGTAGGCGATTCAGTACAGCAGGCGGTGGATGCAGGTGATCAGTACAGCAGAATATCTTGGGTGCTGACAGCACTCCTATCTGCTGCAGCTTTGTTTGAAGCAAAGCATTCATACGGGTGTCTGCGGCATGCGGCATGCGGTTGTGATGTTGCTGTGCGGTGCGCTCTGTGCACGACTTGCACCCTGTGGGGAACTCCCGCCCACAGGGCGCATTGTGTTGAACACCGTGTTTAAGTGCTATCAGCACCCTTGCATTTCCACAAACCTCTGGCTGTGATTGCATCAAAACAACTGCACGCGCTTATGGCCGCACGATGCTGGTGTACGTTGTATGCACTTGTTCTCAGCGAGTCGGCAGACTGGGCATGCCAGTTCGCCGCTGGTTGGGCCGCAATGCTGGTGATTCAAACGCCAATCAGTCAGCATGGCTCAGTTGATTGACAGTGCATAGGCATCCAACCAGGCGGACCAACCTGTGCATAGCATTGATACTTTTTCAGTGGTGCCTGTGTGGCACTGATGTCCTGGTGTATGGTACATGCTGCTGCTGCTTGCAGTGCTCTGGTGTGCGTGTCACTTGTTACTTGTTACTAATGCTCTGTTGCACCTGAACCGCTCGGCAGATCTGTGCTGGGGAGTGTGATCCCCAGGCGGTGTGACGCTGTGTCCGTCATGCGACCGATTGCCGGAGCTCCGTTAACGTTGTCACTTCTGGGCACTATATTGCAGCGATTGAGTTGCAGTTGGTCTGGCGGCAGATAGTGCATAGTTTTTGAGGCCTTGGATGATCCTGGTTTACTGCTTGGGTCCTTGCTGGAGTGCAGTGCTGCTGCTGCCTTACAGTGTCATGGCAGCCGGTGTGTATTTGCAGCCGTTGTTCAACCGTATTGTTAGAGTTATGTAGGTGTGTTCAACTTGAAGCACTTCAGGCAGTGGAAAACTTGTTTCTAACGTGAAGGCGGCGCACAGGGTCTAGACAATGTCATGTCAGGAAAGTCCAGGATATCAGGCATGTTTACTGTGTGTTAAGATATGTTCATTGTGTGTTTATTCAGCATTGAGGTTCGGTAGCCTGATTCACACGGTGGTGAGGCAGGGCACTTGTTGCAACCTAGCACATGTGGTCCTGTAGCGATTGACATGCAACAAGCCAGTGCAGCACATGCTGTGGTCTACCTGCAAAAGGGCGGCAGTGTATTGCATAGCCCAGGCTCTGGAGTCAGTATCAAGGGCTAGAGCATGGCCTGAGCTAACCACCTGGCTGAGGAGTGTATGTTTTTAGGCTTGCTGTGTGGTGTATGGTCTGAATCACTGCCTTAACACAGGCTGTGTTGCCGTATATCATAGCTGGCTAGACCAGCTGGCAGTGCTGTTGAAGGCAGTGCAGCCATATGATTGGACCTGAGTTGACCAGCATTGACCAAGGTTGACTAGGTGTGACTAGTACTAGATATTGCAAGCAGCAAATGCTTTGCATGTTCACTTGTGTTGGGCTGATGCGTGACCTTTGTGCTTGTGTGGATTAAGGTTGAGGCCAGGTTTGAGAGCACTGCTTACTCATTTGTGCTGAAAGCAGGGCATGCTTGGCAGATGCTGGCTGTTACAAACACACATCAGGCGCATGCAACGCTCCATGCTTCTGTTAGGCTCTGCCATTGCCAAATTCAAGCAATGATATATTGCCGTGTTGCATGGCTGTTGATTGCCTTGACTCTACAGTTGTACACTATCTGTCCTTGACTTTAACAGCAGCTGTTGCAAGTGCGTGCTGCCACTGTCATAAGCATGTGGGTGGTTTGCGTTGCGAGGATCTGAACTTTGCATGCTGCATGGGCAGCTGTGCTGTGACTCGGTCCTGCTGATGGCACGTTCAGCTGCCAGCGGCTGCAAGGCAGTTGAACAAACACACAGCGTATTGCTGTCTTGCAAGCACTCGTTGACACTGCATGCTGTTGCTGTCCTAAACATGCGGGTGGTTTGCGTTGCGAGGATCCAAACTTCTGTATGCTGCATGTGCAGTGGGCTGTGACTCGGTCCCGCTAATGGCCGCCAGTTAAGCTGCCAGCGGCTGCAAGGCTATTGAACCAACACAAAGCAGTCACTGCAGTCACAACACGGTGCTGCCCTGCAAGCACGCATTTATACTGCATGCTGTTGCTGTCCTGAACATGCGGGTGGTTTGCGCTGCGCAGGCATGCCAGCGGCCACATCACAGGTTTATATAACACACTGTGTTCTGCTGTGATGCAGTCACTGGTCCGTGCTGTGGTATGTCCCTCCGAGAACGTGTGGGTGCTGCGTAGCCTGTGGATCCCAACTTTTGCGCACTGCGAGGTGAGTGGGCTGTACTCTGGTGCCAGTAGTGGCAGACTGTTTGCCTGGAAGGCATCCGGAGGCGCACATCGGCCACATCACTCCGGGGAGTTGGTATGAGTGCACACTCACAGCTTCTTTTCCTGCAGATGATATTGTTTGGGGCCGCTGTCAGGCTTGAAGAGAACACCGGCATGCAGGGGCGGTGGGCCTTGGATCTGTTACACGTTGTGGTTAGCGACCGTCGCTACTTGACCACTGTGAAACTCATGAAAGTACTTGGCTGCAAGCTGCATGCACGCATGCATACTGTTTGGATCTTCAATCAAGAGGCCAAAGGCCGCTGTCAGGTGTCACGGCGAGAGATGTTGATGGGGGTGTGATGGGCTTGCCGGTGGTGCTCTGCATCATCATGTGGCAACTGCATGCGGCTGCTGTTGTTGATGGGGGTGGGAGGGGCTTCGTTGCAGTGCTCTGCAAAGTCATGTGGCAACTGCATGCGGTTGTTGTTGATGGGGGTGGTATGGGCTCTGTGGTGCTGCTCTCAGAGCACTGCTCTGCATAGTCATGTAGCAGCTGCATGCAGCTGCTGTTTTCGATGGAGGTGGGCTGGGCCTTGTGGCAGTGCTCTGCACAGTAATGTGGCAACTGCATGCGGCTATTGTTGTTGATGGGGTTGGGATGGGCTGTTGTGGCAGTGCTCTGCGTAGTCATGGGGCAACTGCATGCAGTTGCTGTTGATGGGGGTGGGATGGCTTTGTGGCAGTGCTTTGCATAGTCATGTGGCAACTGCATGTGGCTGTTGTTGATGGGGGTGGGTCAGGCTGTGTTGTGCTACAGTGGAGTTGCCACACGTGTTGTTATCAGTGTGTGTGTTGTTGCGCAGCAGGGCAGTAGATTGGGTTAGCAGCTCGATGATCTGGAGTGTGAAAGCCAAGTGCAGACGGCTGCATATGCATGCACGCGGATCATACAGGCATGCTTCCTGGGCTGTGAATCAAAATATCCTGCAAGTGCGCGGCGTTGTATTGATTAGCAGTTGCTAGCAGGCTCTGCGGCCTGTTCTCACAGTTGTTGTCACTGCGTTGCTTTTCAGTGCTGAGCCACCAAGGTACAGGCGGAGCTGTGGATTTCTGCGATTCAAAAATCCCAGGCTTGGGCACGTGCCAATGCATTTGCATGTTCAGTGAGGTCCTTGGTGGTTTTCTTCGTTATATGCTGAGCCCCTGATTGGTTGCAAGTGCTGGTGACTGGCATGCACTGCTTTTGGCCAGTGATCGAGCCTTGTTCGGCTCCTGACATTTCCACTCGTTTCAACTGTGGATATTATAGGACTATAGGACGAACGGCTGTGATGACAAGCACCCTGGTCTGCTGAGAGCATGCCTTTGCAAACCCGTTGCACAGTTCGTGCATGTTGGAGAGTTCCAGTTTATTTGCGCGCGTGTTGGTGTGTTGCTCAGGACATTAGTCTGTCAGATGTGGGCCGGAGCGGGTACTGAGGTTCAGCATGCTGACCGCTGTATGGGACCAGCATTTATGTGTAGCTGAGGTGTGTGCTTAAGAATTGCTTTATCAGGTTCTGCATTGGGTGTACATACGCATGCATGCATGTGGTTGCAGCATGCCAGAAGTTGTGGAAGCTTGCGCTGACGATCAGCAGTGCATTCTGCATCTGACGATGTGACGCAGCAGTAGCCACTTTTCAGGACTTTTTATGACATGGTTTCGGTCTTATGGTATGCTGTTTGCATCTATTAGGAGCATCGTGCAGAACGGTTGCATTGCATTGCTGGTGTTGTTAGCGCGCTTTGATGATTGGTTCAGGAGGATGTACAGGCCCTATATGCCCAGTCCACTGCTGATGCATGTTGTGTTGGGAGGTCACATCAAAGGGACCTGATGTCAGGTGCTGCTGCCTGGCATGCCATCAGTTCTAAGGTCACAACGTTGTCATTGCCGCAGATGCCGGGCATTGCCGCAGGGTACCAAGTCGGGTTTGCCTGTTGTGAGTACGCACGTGGAACACCAGAGCCCAGGCCCTGGTGTTGCTGCTGTGAGTGAAGGTGCATAGATCTACACAGCCTGGTAGGGGATGTGGAGCCAACAACGGCCTGCCCGCCCTCGTTTCTTGATTTACGCGGGCACTCGCGCCTCTGTACTCAGATGCGCACAGCAGCAGAATTGCTGCGGCCTTGCGTAGCCACTCGCTCACCCACTCAGATGTACAGGTTCTCTTTTTCATGTCCAAAGGAGACCAGGACAAGGTGGCAGTTCTGGTGGTTGCTGCATTCTGTTCATTCTGTTCTTTCTGTTCCGTTCTCTGACACAGTATTCAGGGAAGGGCAGCGGCAGCTGCAGCCTGTAAGCGCTCTTGACATGTGAAGTCAGGGTTTCTGCAGATCTTACAGACAGGTTGCCCACCAGGTGCCTATTATTGTACGTTTGTGCCTGACAAACCGTATTTGGTGTCGTATAGCACCTCATGAGGTTACCAGCGATATGTCGGTTTGAAGTTGGTCTGTAAAGTTGTGGACTTACAATGCACCGTTGGGATCGCTGCTGCTGCATGCCGAGAGGGTATATCAGCAGCATGTGGCGTATGACAGTTGCAACTGCTACAGCTGGAATATGCATAGCACCTACTGTGTCGCGTTCTGCGCTGCTGCATGTCAGGCAATGCTGTGAATATCAGGCCTGAAATCCAAATGAGAGTATTCTGAATACCCTGAATACTCACATTTGGATATTCCAGCAGAGTTTGATGGTCCCCACCCCTTTGTGGGTCAGGGTTGTTGTGTATGATCAGTTGCTGTCATGACACAGCTGCAAGCGTGTTTGTTCAAAATCCATCGCCGCCGCAGGGTCTGAGCAGTTCCCTGGCAGATGATCATCAGACCTTTTTTGTGTCCGCTTGATTGGGTGACTTGATGATGGTGATGGTGTGTCCGCTTCTGGAGAAGTATGGCATGCATGTTGCAGCCGACGGCATGTCAGTCCTTCAATGACAATGACTGCTCATCTTCGCTGTCTTGCAGATGTTGCATTGTTGATCAAGGCGGGTCGTGCTGTTGATATCAGCTTATGTTGAGGGTCAAAAGAAGTCAGCGATACACTTGGTCAACGTGAAGTTTGACTGCGCAGCTGACGTTGCAGGACTGCTGATATGCAGATGCCAGTGGCTTATGTTGCACACAGCACTGTGCGCTAGCGTGCTTATCGTGTGGCGGCACCTGCGTGTGCGCTGTGTAGCATTTGCCTTTGCTTTGATTTTAGTAGTAATACGACTGCAAGTGGCAAGGCACATGCAAGCCTGCTGGCAGCTGCAGCTGCACATTCCTTGGCAATCATCACATGATCTGCATGACCTGCAAGCTGCATGTCTGTTGCGGTGTTTTGAGTTACACTATGCTCTGTACATGCCGGTGTGCTGTGCACATTTGGCAACGTTGGTAACAAATGACTCCAAGCGATAGCGCATCAGGACTATAGCTAGAAGCTACAGGCCCGCAGCTCGCATCAACAATGTGCCTGCTGTGACTGCAGCAGCGCTGCTAACATGCCATACACAATGTGCTTCCAAAGTGAGACTGTCGTCCGTGACGGCACCTGGGCGCACGGTGCAGATGCACATGGGATCCGACTACATCCGTGCTTTGACATGTAGTGGTATCACCCAGCCGGCTGGCGCCATGCAAACCAGCCATGCAAACCAGCCAGCTGTACATGTAGTACATCTAAGTCCGTTCTTTGACATGTTCAACGCAGAGAGTACCAGGACGTTCATTCTAGGCACGTATTACGCATCATACTTACGTAGTACGCGTAATTTTCGAGTAAGTAGTGGGAGTAAGTGAACCAGTGCTGCAGCGTGCACCAGGGCTTGCTGACCACTGTTATAACAGTACCAAGGTAACCTACTGCACACAGAAGAGTGCCAAACACACTACGGGCCCATTTGATTCGTCGAATACTCTGATACGATTGTATTGACAGGTAGCACGCGGACGCAGGCAAGCTGCCTTGCTGGAGCACTGACATTCTGCACTCGTCGAGATCGATTGGCTTCGCAGGAATAAGAGTTGCAGTATTGCTTAGTCATAGCGATGACAATATATATTTAAAAATCAGATATCATGCCAGCTACCCGTGACTCAGCAGCTAACACGTGCACTGCAGTGCAGACGGCATGAATCTTGGCACCTTCAGGTCCAGCTGGGCTTTGTGACTGCATTATAAAGGATTGCAGGACGCCAGATTGAATATATCATGCAGCAAGGTGCAGCACTCACATGTCTAGATGGGGCCCCCGCCACCATGGCTGAACATGCTGAAATCATTCCATTCCTGAGTCAGGCTTCTAGAAGCAGATCTGCTTCTCTTTGCTAGTTGTTTCTAGTAGACTGCGTATACGATGCCCTACAGTGGTGTCAACAACCAAGCAGGTGTCAAATACATATATATATCAACTTTAAACGCTTATAAGCAGGCTGTAAGCCTGGTACAGGCCAGCAGCACTTGCCAGAGCTCGGCAGCAGCAGCAACAGGTGCCGCTGCTGCAACAGGTGCTGCTGCAATGCTGCACACCAGACAGACAGGAAGCGTCACTGAATGAGTCGGTTAACGTTACATAACAGAACATGCATCATGTCGAATCAGGTTTAACCATCGGTAGTAGCACCTGCGTGCCACAGCCCGGTGCATTGCAACACCCGCAGCCATTGCCACCCGGATACCATCGATGGCACCTAGGTGAAAGCTCCTAGTTTGCACGCAGCTGGCAGCGCTGCTACACCGCGTAACTGACTGCGTGTAACTGACCCGGGGTGGCACACCGGCAGCGGCATGATATATAGATCTAGGCAGATCTAAATTTGAATCTGACAGATGATCAGCGCAGCACATCTGGTGCCTGTACATGCCGCACCACCAGGTAGCCTGCCTGCAGTGCAGGTAAATGCATATGCAAATGGCTCTGCCACATAGCCTGGTACCGCGTCGTCAGCAGCGCTGCGCCTGCACCCTGCTGCTGCATCGCTGCACTTGCACCCTGCCGCTGCATCGCTGCGCTTGTACCATGCTGCTGCATTGCTGCGCTTGCACCCTGCTGCTGCACTGCTGCGCTTGTACCCTGCTGCTGCATCGCTGCGCTTGCACCCTTGACAGTAGCGCTGCGCTGACACCCTGCTGCTGAGCCCGAGGCAGCGGCAGCTGGCACTGCCGTGAGCGTTGCTGCACTCAGCGTGTGCGGTACACGCTCCTCTCCCTATTGCTGCTGCTGGGCCCACGATGCCCTGAAACACCTGCTGACATGCCAGCTGACGTTGCTACAGCTTATTAGCTACCCAGAGCACTGCCGTCTGGGGCGGCGGCTGCTGTTGGTGCTGGCGGCTCCTCCGCACTTGTCTTGCAGCCAGCCAGCAGCTGCGCAACGGCAGGGCAGAGGTGTGCATTGCTGCCCAGCACCCGCCTGCAGCAACAACAAGTTCAAAGTGTCACCGCGCAGTGAGCCTCACAACAGATGGAGAGGCACAGAGTGGTGGTGTCACGTTGGACCGATGATAGCCACATCCCCAGACTGATCTGATGTATACACTGATAGTATGGCACGTAACACGTGGTACACTTGAAACATGGAGTGCCACGCGCCAGCCAGGGCGTGGTCAGGCACTGACACGTGCCATAACGCAGGATGTGAATTGCAGTCTGCATATGTAACTACTCTCTCTCATATGGTGACTGGCAACACCAGGCAGTGCCATCACATACATACAACATCGCATTCATGCAGTAGTCTTTGAGAGCGCTGGCACTCGCCTGCTCATGACGTCCCAGGGGGCACCTGACGGGTCTAACACTTCGCCCCCAGCCTCTCTCAAGATGCACACGCCTGCTTGCAGCAGCAGCAGCAGCAGCAGCAGCAGCGGCAGATGCTGATGCGGCAATGCAACAGTAATCCACAGCACGGCTGACACACATGCGCAAGCATATCCGCGAGGCATGGTCGCAGGGCAGGACACATGCAAACTGTATCTGCATCATATTGAATTTCACCAGGCACCAAGCCATGCAGGGTCGTGTGTCCCTGCTTGCTTTCCTGCTTGAGTGCTGCTGCTGTCACTCAGCCACAGCCCACCTGCTGCTACGTCCCAGCAGCCGCCAAAGCCGATCTCGTAAAAGGCGTCCAGCCTGCCGCATGCTACCCCCGCCAGGTTGAGCGCACACGAGCCGCAGCAGCGCACACTGAAGAGAAAGAGGAAGAATATGAAGTTGGGAAGAAAGTTGGCAGGGCAGCAGCAGCAGCGCAGCACAGGGAAGGCATTAGCGCCTGCATGCAGCAGCGCACACTGAAGGGGAGAAGCCATGAAAAGAGCGGCAGCAGCAGCGCGGGAGAAACATCAGCGCCTATATGTCTATGTCTGAAACCACATTGCTGACACCGATGCCATATACGCAGCAGCGCACACTGAAGAAGAAGAAGACACAAAAAAAGAAGAAAGAAAATAAAGAGAACAATCAGTCTGCTTTCCGCCTCCCCAGTGGGTGAGGCGCGGTTGCCGATGCCGAAAGGTATGGCTTACAAGGATTTATTATTATTATTATTATTATTATTATTATTATTATTATTATTATTAACACAAAAAGAGCGGCAGCGGCAGCAGCAGCGCAAGTAGAGCATGCCACCCCCACCAGGTTGAGCGCACACGAGCCGCAGCAGCGCACACTGAAGAGGAAAAAGCCATGCAAAGAGCGGCAGCAGCAGCGCAGGGCAAGCATTAACGCCTCCATGTCTGACTCCACATTGCTGACACAGATGCCAAATACACAGCAGCGAACACTGAAGAGGAAGAAGCCACGACAAGAGCGGCAGCAGCAGCAGCGCAGGCAGAGCATGCCACCCCCACCAGGTTGAGCGCACACGATCCGCAGCAGCGCACACTGAAGGAAAAAAGCCATGAAAGAAGCGGCAGCAGCAGCGCGGGAGAAGCATGGTGAGGCCTCAATGTCTAAAACCACATTGCTGACACAGATGCCATATACGCAGCAGCACACACTGAAAAAGAAGAGGAACACGAAGAAGCCAAGAAGAAAGTGGCACGGCAGCAGCAGCAGTACAGGGAAGGCATGAGCACCTGCATGCCTGCACCTGTTTCATGGCTGGTGACGCCGAACTGCTGACACAGATTCCATGTACACACAGATTCCATGTACACACACACACACACTGCATTGATGGCCTGTCTGGTCTGCTGCTCACACTGACATTTGTATGATACAATGACCAGCATCTGCAGTCAAGTGCGCAACACGTGCTGCGGCGCACGCACCTGCGCATGTTTGCTATGAGCGTCTGTATCCGGTCAAACACTGCTGCCACAGTCTTCGGCGAGCGCAGCGTGCCCACTTCGGTGGCAAACAGGCCTGCCCTGAGGTCTGCTTAGCAGCAGCGACAGCAGCAGCAGCAGCAGCAGCGGGCAATTCAAAACTTCATTGTCAGCTGGACCACCTTGAAGACTCTGCAAAACATATGAATAGGCCAGGTTACTCATCAAATATCACTCTACATTGGCAGCTGCAGTGCTGCTGCACACTGCTAAACCACGCACACGAGCCCGTGGATGTGTGACAACAGCACGATGAGCCGCCAGCGACCAACCACAGAGAGGCCACAAAAACAGGCTTGCCCTTGTCATGATGTATGCAAACGATAGCCTGGTTGCGCCTAGTGCACGTAGAGCCTCTCAGATCTGGAGCCTCAAATATATACATTGCTGCAGGCACTGGCACCTTGCAAGTGCTTTCCAACATACGATGGATAACATCTAGTGAAGTGATGACACTGGTGCTGACTCCAGCCTGTTGGCATCACTGCTGCTGCTGCTGCTGCACACTTGCCTGTCGTGCTTGACACCTGAATCGCCTGGTCATTCAGGAATGCACCGTGGCCCTTGGCAGCTGAGAACAGCTCCCCCATCATTGGGTTGTGCACCACCCCCACTACTGGCACGCGGTTTATTGCCAGGCCTATGCTGACACACGTGAAAGGGTAGCTGTGCACAAAGTTGGTGGTGCCGTCTAGCGGGTCCACCTGCAGCAGCAACAGCAGCAGCAGGAGCAAAGGATAGCAGGGTTTGATGGTCACACAAACCTGGCTGAAAGGTTGGCTGGGTCATATGCTTGAAACTAGTCAGACATAGGCGTTATGACGCAAGGAAGATGCGCGACAGGCTGACACATGTGAAAGGGTAGCTGTGCACAAAGTTGGTGGTGCCGTCTAGCGGATCCACCTGCAGCAGCAGCAGATGCGAAGGACAGCAGGCATTGTATGTAGCAAGCTTGGTAGAAGAAAGCGGCCGACTGTGCACGCACACGCGCCCAGGCGCAGGAATGGCAAAGGTAACGTGCACGCACCAAATCGGGGATGGTTGGAAAGGCGCATCCTGATGGTGATCAAGGAATGTTTGTCCTTGCTATATGTCATAAATGTTATGTAGCATGCAGCTACGTTTGCTTTTCAGTAGGTGTGGCCTGCTGTAGCACTCAGCCTGCTACAGACAGTACAGCAGACAGTACTGCACAGCGCTGGGGTTCCATGCAATTCACCACACATTGGTGCAGCACTCACCATCCATGTTGGATCGTCTGTTAGCTCTACGTTTCCGTCGTTTGCCGCTGCAGTTTCCTCGCCAATGAACTTGTGCTGAGGGAAGTGCTGCTGCAGCATGGACTGAATCACTTCTTCACAGCGCTTGTCCGTCTCTGTCACAAGATCTACATGGGAGGACTTCTGCTCTATTCCGAGGTGGCCTGAGCCGAAGTTCTGCTTTATGATCGCGCCTGCTGCCAAGGCAGCCTCACGAGCTACGCGCAGGCACTGCTGCAAGTCCACTTCCATGTTGCGCGGCGTGCTTTGCAATGGTAACGTATGTTCGTAAATCTGCGAAAAATATACGAATGATCCTGAAGCAATTGGCACTAAAACGGTTCGTGTGCGTACAGCGCTACTGATGGTGGTGCTGATGCTGGTGGTGACCACACCAGTGTGCAGGCTGTGGCTGTGAAGAAGGCACACCGGCGCTCAGGGCCCGATCATACAGATGTACAGCAAAAATGTAAGTGACTGACATGCAGTGTTGCGAGTGTTGAGCCACGTGCTGCACTCTGTGTGTCCTTTGTAACTGTTTTGTGCCAAACCCTACTCGCTTGCGCTGCTTGCTCGGGCTATGCCCCTTGCACCTGCGCTGCCAAGCTAATCCATGGCAGGCACGACGTTGTTTTCTCAATTCTGTCCGCTGCTTCCTTCAGTGGAGCAGACTGCTGACAAGCATGCTGTAGCTACTGCCTGTACCGTCCAGACTGCTGGACTCCAGGAACCCTAGCCCTGCCTGAACCTGACCCTGCCCGACCCTACCCCGCGAATCCGTCACTCTTATACTTTTAGCCCAGAGTCTCTGTTAACATGTTGAATCAACGCCAGCTGCTGTTTCAGCCTGTCTGCTGCCGTTGCTGCTGGGCGTCAATGCCACAGTATGACTCTGAATGCCAAAGGTTGCATTCTTCACCAAACATGTCAAACAACAGGAGTTGGAGATGTCTGTTACAACTTAAAGCGCAATATCCAAATGCACCAACGCTGCGTCCGACGCCGCGGCAGCGGCAGCCCCTCAACTTCTCAATGTTGTATGGTATGCCTCCTGGTTATGCACTTGCGAGCTTGCGGCGATACACATTGTTGGCCACACACGTCAAGGGTCACATCCCTGTCGTTTCCTACAGTGCCACACGCCAACTGATTTGCCACCACCTTCCATAAAGTGCACCCGTCCATCACTACTGGTGGCATCATTGCCGTAAAAACAACCCACACCATCCAGACTAACACCTCACACAGGTTGCCTCTTACACCTTAACTTGCAGTGTCTGAATGCATGCACCGGGCCCTGCTCAGCAACTGTCGGTTGTGATCAGCGATCAGTCCTGCAACCTCTTTGAGCCAAACTTTCCCGGTAAAACCTGCTCTGCTAATGGCGTGTGACAAGACTCTGTCCATCATTGCACCGCTGCACTCTTCCGTAAGCGGCATCGTGCTACAGCAGCTGTAGCAAACAGTGCTGATGCACCATATGGCTGCTTGGGTACCCAAAGCAATGCCCAATGAAGTGCAAGAATGACAAACCTCCAAGCACCCGATACTCGTGATGCCTCAGGTTTCCAGGTTCAAGACCTAAACCTGGCACGGGCCCCGATTGTATTCGACACAAACATTATAAGGATATGGCTCGCAAGCATTGTGCAAGCCGAGCTGCCTGCTGCCGCCAATTACATACAATAGTATGCAGAACACTCATAACAAAAGAGTCATCACGTCATATTATCTAGGTATAGATAGCATATCGAATAAAGATATCATATCAAATATAGATATCATATCGAATAAAGATATCCCAAAGTGCACTCCTGAGGTCAGTAAGTTGCAAATCACGTCGACACCCATGAGTGCCACATCATAAGGTGCAAGTTTATGATATATAAATCCCAGCTGAAAACTCAGCGTGCGCAGCGCACCACAGCACTCCGTGGCACCACTGTTGAAACATCCCCAAGCCACCTTAAACAAGCAACTCAAAATGTACTGCCAGGGGCAGGCAGCAGCGGCTGTGACACAGACCAGGGCACAACCACTGAACGGATCCCAGGCCGTATGACACATCGACAGCAAGCTGCAAGTGCACATGTACATTGCACCAGCAGCGCTGATGTATGCTGCAGCTGCTGCGTATCAGCAGCAAGCAAAGATCACATATGGTAAGTCATACATACCTGCTGTGTGCCAGCAGCTCTGTTCGCATGCCAAGCGGCAAGGCAAGACAAAATGCCAGACCCTCTGCACTTTTTAGCAGCAGGAAAGGTCGCCTGCAGCACTGTGCACAGCATGTATGATGCTGCTTTGTTCAACACACTTCCAAACATGCAACCACAGCAATCTGATGGATGTACAACACTACAGAGTGTGGCACGTGGTCAGAACTTGACTGCAGTCATACAACAGCTGCCAAAAACAGGGCAGCTCCGCAGCACAGACTCCTAATGCTTGTCTCTTGGTGTTTCGCGTATTTTTTGCACATTGCAGCTGCTAGAGCATGCTGAGCAATACAACGGCTCTAGCAGCTGCAACATGCCGCAGACAGCCTTGAACATAGATTGCACTACTGCAAACAGGCTGGTTCATCCTTGCTTCGATCCCGTTTGTCATGGTGTATCCTTGCTTCAATCCCCTTAGGGTAAACAACGAGCAGTGATTCAATCCCCTTACTGTAAACAACGAGCGGTATGTAACACAATTTTGCCTTTCAGCTGCTTCAAAGCGGGCTCACCACCAGTCCCCTAAGACACAAACAGCAAACACAAAGAGCATACGTGTATGTGCTATGCAGCCGCCAAGATGAACATGTTTGTCAAAAAAGGCAGGTATGCTGCGCAGGCAACAAAGGCTGCTACACAGCCACACGTGCAGCACAAAAGGCAACGAAAAGCGCAACGTCTCAGGCTCAACCGTATCCATGCAAGCCTACTGATCTTATAAACTGCTCCACACTGGCAGCATGCGAGTGCTGCCATTGCAACCCTTGTACGCAAGCATTGCGCAGAGAGCTGCCTGGCTGCTGTAGCGGTTACAGCAGCCTTGCGTCATGGCAGGCAGCATAATACATAACAACAGATACACACGATCAACAGAGCCTGCAACACCGCCACCCCTGACGCAATCAGGCCAAGCAATTTGCAGCCACAGACATGTGTTGCTCTTGCAACCGCAGCAGCTGCAATAACAGCCACCAGCATGTTCCAAATACATACACAGAGCGCGCACACAACGTTCTGCAGATTGACACCTTCACTGCTCAAGCTGAAACCCAGGATCAGGAAACGTACGCAGAAGATGGGGAACCCCTTGGTGCGCAGTCGGATTCCCGTTGCTGCTGCCAATGCAAGCAGCCGTACGTACGCACAATACACACGCAGCATGATTTGCAAGGCCACCCAGGCCCCACAAACAGCAATCCACAACGCAATACGTTTGAAACCATGACAACCCCAGGATTCAGTTAGTGACCAGGTCTCCACACATGAAACACTAC
>CADDIJ020002369.1:0-22558 GCA_902809745.2 Tetradesmus lagerheimii | reverse complement strand
ATGCTGCAGCAATGCGCTCAGGATGGCATGAGGCAGAGACCAAGCGGCAATGCAGCAGAGCAAGCAGCGGTAGGGCAAGCATCAGCAGGGCAAGCGCAAGCACGCTACTGTTAAAGGGCTGGAGCGAGAGTGGGAGGCCATACTGTGCTGTACCAGATGAACTGACTTCACAGCAACTGCTGCAGCACGCTGCTGCTGTGGTGTGGCATGATGTTTGCGATTTTGAGACGTGTGCAGCACGATTTTGACAGCACCAGCAGTCGCTGGTTTACATTCGTGCTGTTGATGCATCAACACCATATTCTGCGGAAAGGCAGCTTGTGAAGCATGCACTACTGTTGCTGCCGCTCAACTCATGCTTGTTGTGAGTCGTCGCAAAAGGCTCCTCTGCTGGTGTACTTGTGTCTGCTTTGTGGCTTTCACCTACACTGTGTGTGCCGGCAGTTGTGATGTAGCACGGCAGCAACGCTACCTGCATTGCAACAGCTGTGGAGTGCAGATGTTCTCTGCTTTTGTTTGTTTAAGCAAACATGTCTGCACAACCAGTTGATTGTACAGCAGCAGCAGCAGCAGCCGCGGCAGCAGCGCCAGCATGTGTCCAACCAGCTGGGTTGTGCAAGACAGCAGGGCTGCGATACAACTAAACTTTGACTGGTTTGGGCGGGGCAGGCACAGCATATGTGTCATGGTGTTTGTACTGTGATTTGTGATTGGCAGCAGACCTTGGATGCTGCTGAGTGCCTGCCTCGAGTTCATGGTGCAGCTAAGGCACTGGGGGGCACCGATGCAGTGCACCGAACCACGGAGCTGCCGGAATGTGTTCTGTGTATCAAAGTATGTTTAAGAATATGTTTTGGGCATGTAATACAACGTATTACGGCAATTTTGTGATACTGAAGAAATAGGGAAGGCTTAGGGAATCCCTGTTAGGGACGCCATTTGTCCCTAACAGGGATTCCCTAACCGTTCCCTATCCACGATATAGGGAAGGCTTAGGGAAGGGCTTAGGGAATGGTTAGGGAAAGCAGTTGTAAGTCGGCGGCCCTGGAGGGGAGTATTGCAGGTGCTCCCTATTTTGCAACTGCACGTGAAGCAGCACTACTGCTGCAGCAGTGAAGGAGCAGAGTGCCGGATGGGTTCATCGTATTCCTCTCATGTGTTGCGGCCGCATATTTGGTACCCCTTGATGCCATGCAGAGCTGTTCCGTGATGTTGCGTAGAGCGGCAGGTGATGCCATTGCAGCCAGCCGCTTTCTACCCGCGCTGCCACCTTCCTTCAGCTGCTAAAGAGTTGTGTGATCAGGTGTTTTTCAGTGGTGGGAGTGTGTGTGTTTGTGTTTGTGCGATGGTGCCATTGTTGAAGAACATGCAACATGCAAGGCCGCCTGCAACCGGCAGGCTGTTATGCTTTGCTCTTTGCAGCCATCAATCACACGTTTTTCTAGCAAGAGGGGTCAACCAAAGAGGAGGTCCACTCTCAGACCACCTGTGGTGCTGTTTGCAGCCACCTGCAGCCATTTGGCTAGCTTGGCGGTGCTGCTGTCTTCGACGGGGTCACTTGCAACCCCTCTTCTTTCTTCCTTTGTTCACTGGCAGATTTTTTGTCAGTGAGCTTGTGGTACAATCATGATGTCCCCTGGCAGCATTGCAGTTTGACACCTGTCTGAGATGGGTTCAGTGTGTTTCGTCAGTGAGCTTTTGACTACTAGTAGCCTTGCGGTGCTGCTGTCGGAGACGGGTTCCCTGACAGTGTCTATTATCTGTGAGCTTGTGGGGCAGCGTTGTGGTACGGTATCATCTGCTGCAATTGGTTTGCAATCCAGCAACAGGCAAGGCAGTGTTGTGCTTTGCTTGTTGGCAGCCACCTGCAGCCGTTGACTAGCTTGGCGGTGCTGCTGTCTGAGATGGGTGCAGTAACAGTGTGTTGTATGTACCCTCATGAGCGGAGTATCAGCTCGCTGGGCTTGCACACCTTCAATGCAATGCTGACATGGTGATGTGTTTCTTCCGCTCCTGAGGGGCGCGGGGCCGATGGCGTTGATGCTATGGCTTAATGGGTAACATGATGATGATGATGGTGATGTGTTGCACCATGCCACCTGTTCCAGGTGACATGTAGTGGGCGTTATTGCCATATTGCATTGTCACACGTTGTAGGACACAGCACGCTGGGGGACACAGCATGTAAAGAATGTAGCGGTACTTACGGCATGTACAATCATGCATCAGCGCAGAGGCTGGGTGCGTCAGGCACTTTATGGGTCACCAGGCTAGTTCACATCAGAGTCTGAACTGTACTGTAGCATCGTAACGTTTACTGTGGCCTTGAGCAGCTGGAAGGTCAGCTGAGTGGGACTCCCACCGTGCAGTGCACGCATTTGTAACACATCTATGTCAATGACATGGCAGTTGACACTGACCTGGCCTGACAGCCTGGTGGTGTGGCAGCAACATTCTGAAGGAGCCGTGTAATACGGAGGGCGGCGTTGATGTCGTTATATGCATCACTTGCGAATGGCAAGCTAGATTCGGCAACCGTTCACGTTGCTTGAGAACACAACCTGCTGTGGATTACTGGTACTGCACTTCAAGCTACAGCGCTGATGTCGCCTGGGCGTGCTATTGCAACGATAGTGTGATACGTCTACAATATTGAGCGTCTTCGAAAACATGATGCTGCTCTCACCATCCAGGACGTATGGGCCACATGCCAGCAATCGGTCCTTCGTGCCTGCCTATGCTAATGTTGCGTTGAACCGCCGCATTCGACTGGGGTTAAGCAATCATCAACAACCAGTCGCGCGATCCCGGACGCGGCTCCTGCCATGGGGAGTCAGCAGCAAAAGCAGCAGGAGGACTCCTGCAGC
This sequence comes from Tetradesmus lagerheimii, assembly GCA_902809745.2. NCBI lineage: Eukaryota > Viridiplantae > Chlorophyta > Chlorophyceae > Sphaeropleales > Scenedesmaceae > Tetradesmus > Tetradesmus lagerheimii. The sequence continues at coordinate 19,691 of CADDIJ020002369.1, read as the reverse complement.
AGTAGCCACACACGAGCAGCAGCAGCTCGAGGATGACGAGGATTGGAACGAGGAGGATGAGCAGGCAGGTCCTGCTTTCAAGGACACGCTGCAGATGCTGGAGTGGCGCAGGCTGTGCGAGCACTTGTCAAAACATGCCAGCACAGCGCTGGGGAAGCGTATGTGCCAGCACCTGTCAGTGCCTGTGGCGATGCAGACTAGCGTTCGGCTCTTGCAGGAAACAAGGTAGGTTTTTAAAGTCTGTAGCCGTTTGTGGCTCCTCCTGGTCAGCCAAATGCCGTCGTGTGGTTGGTTGCAGAGGAGTTGAAGAGGAGTTGACATGGTTTGGGTGACAGCCCGCCAGGCAAGCAGTGCAGCACCCTGCAAGCCAATTGCTGTGCATCAGACCTTGGAGAAGCATAAGTTTTAGCATTGTTGACGAGCTTCGAGTATCAAGAGTGCATACAGCAGGACGCGGCTATGCTGCACCGATGGTTAGGTCACCAGTAGCTTTGGTCAGTTCATCCAGCTCACATATCCTGCTCACATGTTTGCTTCTTGCAAAAGCATTAGCTTTAGCGTCAGCAGCAGCAGCAGCAGCAGCAGAAGCAGCAACAGCAGCAACAGCAGGGGCATCAGCAGCAGGTTCATCATCATCAGCAGCTTGTTAAGACAAGGTGATGTGGTATGCCCCAGCAACATGCACAGCTGACCAATCACTGCTGCTGCTGCTGCTGCTGCTATTTTGACAGGGCCATGCTGGCGCTTGAAAACGAGATGATGGCGCTGCTTGCCTATGGCGGCATCTCCACCAACGATGCTGCTGCTGCTGCTGCTGTTGCTGCTGACAGGGCTATGCTGGCGCTGGAAAACGAGATGATGGCGCTGCTTGATTATGGCGGCATCTCCACCAACGATGCTGCTGCTACTGCTGCTGTTGCTGCTGACAGGGCTATGCTGGCGCTGGAAAACGAGATGATGGCACTGCTTGATTCTGGCGGCATCTCCACCAACGATGCTGCTGCTGCTGCTGCTGCTTCTGACAGGGCCATGCTGGCACTGGAGAATGAGATGATGGCGCTGCTTAACTATGGTGGCATATCCACCAACGATGCTGCTGCTGTTGCTGCTGCCGCCTCACCTGCTGCTGCTGCTGCTGCTTTTGACAGGGCCATGCTGGCGCTGGAAAACGAGATGATGGCGCTGCTCGACTATGGCGGCATCTCCACCAACGATGCTGCTGCTGCTGCTGCTGCTGCCTCATCTGCTGCTGCTGCTGCTGCTTTTGACAGGGCCATGCTGGCGCTGGAAAACGAGATGATGGCGCTGCTCGATTATGGCGGCATCTCCACTAACGATGCTGAGTCAGCGATCAAGCGCGCCTCCAAGGGCGGCATGGTGGCTGCCAAGCAGCTGAGGGGGCTCGTGGCAACACTGGCAGGTGCGGGCCAGAAGTGGCTAGTCGGGCTGGGGTGATTGTGGTTGTGCAGCAGCTACTAATACTTGTGGCAATGGTGCAAGGGTGTCCTGCTTCTTGGCGCATGGTGGCTGCCAAGCAGCTGAGGGGGCTTGTTGCAACACTGGCAGGTGCGGATCACCAGTGACGACCTGTGGTTGAAGCGCACCAGCGGGTGTGTGTGGTGGTGAAGCAGCTGCGAACACTAGTGGCGGCAACAGCAAGGGAGCCACTGCTTATCCGTTGAAGCATACATTCCAGGTGGGTTGGCCGGCATTCGCTTATGTAACAGCAAGCCCGCATGTAGGATGCTGAGTCAGCAATCAAGCGCGCCTCAAAGGGCGGCATGGTGGCTGCCAAGCAGCTGCGGGGGCTCGTTTCGACACTGGCAGGTGCGCATTAGAAGTGACTAGTGGGAGGTGGGGGGGTGCAAGCAGCTGCCAACACGGGCGGCAACAGTCAGGAAGCTTTTGCTTATCTGTTGCAGCCAACCTGGCAGGTGGTTTGCGTGGACTTGGTTATGAGACAGCAAGCCTGCATGTAGGATGCTGAGCCAGCGATCAAGCGCGCCTCCAAGGGCGGCATGGTGGCTGCCAAGCAGCTGAGGGGGCTCGTGGCAACACTGGCAGGTGAGAATCAGAAGTAACGAATGATCGTTACAATTGATTGTGGTTTGAGCGCACCGCGGGGGCATGTGGTTGTGCAGCAGCTGCGAAAACTAGTGGCGGCAACAGTTACGAAGCCACTGCTTATCCGTGACAGCAAATACTTCAGTTGGGTTGGCTGACATTTGGTGATGTGTCAGCAAGCCTGCATCTAGGATGCTGAATCAGCGATCAAATCCCGTGTCCAAAGAAAGGGGGGGGGCATGGTGGCTGCCAAGCAGCTGCGGGGGCTCGTGGCAACTCTGGCAGGTGCGGACCAGTAGTGACTAGTCGGGGGGGGATGTGGTTGTGAAGCAGCTACCAACACTGGCGGCAACAGCAACGAAACCACTGCCTAGCAGGTCAACATGGTGGTGTGTCACAACGCACTGCAGCGCAAAGGGGCCCTTGGTCTCCCCCCTGTGACATGCTGTTTCTCATGTGTGAGCGCACTACGGAGTTTTCTGCAACGGTAGGCTGTGGCGCTGTGCTCTCTACTGCTGTTGCGATTGTTCTCGGCACCTGTTTTCACATGTGCTGACAGGCTGAGGTATTTTAGTTGGTTTGTGTCACAACAATGCACTGCAGCCCAGCGCTCACCTCATTTTGCATTGCAGCGCAAACAGCCTGCTTCGCCCTACTCCTGCTGCTCAACTAGCTGCAGGTGCTGACAGGCTGAAGCGGCAAGTCAATCTTGTTGCGCGCCAGAACAATGCACTGCAACGTAACGGGCCCCTTGGTCCTCTTTTGGAGGCTGCTGCAGGCGTGAGGGTGCCTGTGAGGGTGCCTGCTTTCCAAAAGAATGGTGAATTGTGCAAAACACGATGCAACGGTGTCGTGACGTTTGCTGCTGTGCCGTCTTTCACAGATGCTGACAGGCTGAAGCGGCAAGCAAATCTGGTTGCACGCCACAACAACGCACTGCAACGTAACGGGCCCCTTGGTCCTCTTTTGGAGGCTGTCGCAGGCTGAAAGGTGCCTGTGAGGGTGCCTGCCTCCCCCCAAAATGCTGTGTTTGCAAATATTATGCAATGTTGTTTTCTCCCGCTGCTGTCCTGTGTGCTGTCTCTCTTACAGGTGCTGACAGGCTAAAACGGCAAGTCAACCTTGTTGCGCGCCAGAACAATGCACTGCAACGCAACGGGCCCCTGGGCCCTCTTCTGGAGGCTGTCGCGGGCGTGAGGGTGCCTGCTGGCCTGATGAGGGACATCACAGCAGCAATCAACGAGGATGGCGAATTGGCAGACAGCAGCAGCGAGCAGGTGAGGGTTGGACAGGCTGCGTGCAGTGTTGTTTGCGATGAACTGCTGTGACCTGACGTTCGTGGTGTGTTTGCCTTCATTCAGGGGGGGCGGAGGGTGAGATATTGATCCCATTGTACTACAGCATTTCATGCCAGGGCGTGAGGGTGCCTGCTGGCTTGATGAGGGACATCTCTGCAGCAATCAACGAGGACGGAGAACTGGCAGACAGCAGCAGTGAGCAGGTGACTGGGATAGGCTCTGTATCTAATGTTGTCTTCTGTGATGAACTGCTGTGACCTGTGGTGCAGCAGTGACTTTACGGTGACTTGTTTCCAACAACACGCTTGTGGTGTGTATGCCCTCTCAGGGTGTTACGATGCACATGTTATGACGCAGGTGCGCACCACGCACGGTAGGGTGCGTGCCATCACGTCTGGCACCAAACACATTTCACATTTTTTCATTTTTCACGTCACACTACCCCCCCCATGCTTCAACCTCAGGCTCTTGCCCTTTGACTGATTTTGTTGTATTGTTGTTGTTGATGCAGGTGCACACGACGGGTGGTAGGGTGCGTACAGTCACGTCCCGCGCCAAACACCTGCTTTTGTTCTTCAACGCGTCAACCTCAGGCTCTTGTTATTTGACTGATTATTTTGTATTGTTGTTGGCGACGCAGGTGCGCACCACGCGTTGTAGGGTGCGTGCCATCACGTCTCGCACCAAACTTCCCTTTCTTTCCCATTCCTCAAACCAAAATAATTTTCTATATTTTCTATATTTTCTAACAATATTTTTTTTGAATGTATGACGCAGGTGCGCACCACACGTGGCAGGGTGCGTGCAATCACGTCCCGCATCAACAACATCCTCAAAGGCTACCCTGGGGAAGCCTCTGAAAAGGGCGGCCGCCTGTGCATTGCAGTGCCAGCAGGTGGGGCTGTGTGTGAACCGGCTGTTCAGCAGGCTGTGTGTGTGGGTGCTTGCGGTCTCAGATGCTGGCAGCAGTGGGGTTGCGTGCACGTATGTCACGTTGTGTGCTAGTGGTCATGTTAGTTGTTGGTCGCCTGCGGATGCTGCTATGACATCCTGAAGGGCTACCCTGGTGAAGCCTCTGAGAAGGGCGGCCGCCTTTGCATCGCAGTGCCGGCAGGTAGGTGTGGAAACACATATTCTGTGTTTCTGAACTGGCAAAACAGCATGCCGAATTTGTGGGTTATTGTTGCATCAGGTGCCGGCAGCACTGCATTCAAAGCAGCGTGTGTGTAAGTCAAGTGCGGCCGCCTGTGCATTGCAGTGACGGCAGGTGGGGCTGTGTGTGGTTCGGCTGTTCAGCAGGCTGTGTGTGTGTGGGTGCATGCGGTCTCAAATGCTGGCAGCAGTGGGGTTGCGTGCGCGTTTGTAACGTTGTGCTAGTGGTTTCAATCGTTGGTCCCCTGCTGATGCTGCTAGGGCAACACCCTCAAAGGCTACCCCGGTGAAGTCTCTGAGAAGGCAGCCGCCTGTGTATCGCGGTGCCAGCGGGTACGGCTCTTTCTGAAAAACAAGTATGAAATTCAATTATGTGCATCCCAGTGTGTGCATTGCAGTGTGAGCATCGCAGTGCCAGCAGGTGCAGCTGTTTGTGTGAAGTGACAAAGCAGCAGGCTATAGTCGTGGGTCATTGCGGCGTTGGGAGCCGGCAGCAGTGCACTTCAAGCAGCGTGTGTAAGTAAGGTGCGGCCGTCTTTGCATTGCAGTGCCCGCAGGTGGGGCTGTGTGTGTGAACTGGCGAAACAGCATGCCATAGTTGTGGGTCAATGCGGTGTCAAGTCCCTGCAGCAGTGCATTTCAAGCAGCATCTGCGCGATGCTGTGTGGCGTGAGGCTGCGTGGCGCGCTGGCAGGTGGTGCTGTGTGTGAAGTTGGTGTGTGCAGTGTTCTGTTCTCAAGTCGCAACTCTGGTGTGGTGTGTACAGTTGCTTCATGCTCACAAGATGTGTCAGCTGCAGGCAGTGTATCAATGTCGTGATTTGATTTCTTGCACGAGATGGAAGTTGCACGTGCTTTTCTGCCTGCTGAACTTGCTGCTGCTGCTGCTGCCGCTGCTGCTGTTGTTGCTGCTGCTGCTGCTGCTGCCGCTGCTGCTGCTGCCGTCACATGCAGGCACGCGCATCAACAATGGTGTCATGCTGGGCAGCAGCGTCGGAGGTGGCATCACCTACATCGAGCCAGCACAGGTGCGACATGTTGGAGATAACAGACAACGCTGACATGCTGTAGCCGCTTACAGCTCCTGTTCGTGTGTATGGTATAACGCGATATATAGCCACACCTGTCACTGCAGATGTTTTGTCACCACACCATCAGCCATATGCTGCTAGTCACTGCGCCACAGCAATGCCAGCACAGCAGTTTAGGATGTTCAGGTCAATGCACGACACCTAACGCGCTGCGTGCCCGGCACTTGTGCTGCATGCAGGTTGTGTCGCTGAACAATGAGCTGTTTGCTGCTCGTGCCGAAGCAATGGCAGCCGAAGAGGCAGTGCTGTGGGAGCTGAGCGGGCGCCTGATGGGCTGCCTGGATGATGTTGAGACGGTGAGTGTTACTTTTGTGTCACGTAACTGTTACTTTGTTACACAGCATGAGTCAGCAGCCCACGAGGCTGCACTGGCAGCTGAAGAGGCGGTGCTGTGGGAGCTGAGTGGGCGCCTGATGGGCTGCCTGGATGACGTCGAGACGGTGAGTGTTGCTTTTGTAACACAAAGCAACACAAAAACTGCAAGTTTGTAACAGAGCTTGAGTCAGCAGCCCGGGAGGCTGCACTGGCAGCTGAAGAGGCAGTGCTGTGGGAGCTGAGTGGGCGCCTGATGGGCTGCCTGGATGATGTCGAGACGGTGAGTGTCACTCTTTGTGTTGCATAAGCTTTACTTTGTTAAACAGCACGAGTCAGCAGCCCAGAAGGCTGCAATGGCAGCCGAAGAGGCGGTGCTGTGGGAGCTAAGCGGGCGCCTGATGGGCTGCCTGGATGACGTGGAGACGGTGAGTGTTACTTTGCTTGTTACATAACTGTTACTATGTTACACAGCACGAGTCAGCATTCCAGGAGGCTGCACTGGCAGCTGCAGGAGTGCAGGAGTGCAGGACGGTGAGTGTTCCTCCTATGTCAGACGTATGATTGTTACTTTGTGAATAGGGTGGATTGAACTTTTATCATGCAGGAGGTCAACGGAATTGCTGTTTAGCATGACATTGGGATGTGCTGGGTGCCGAGCAGAACATGTGTTGCCTGCTTGCTGAACAGGCAGCGTGCGCATGTTACATGTTTGTTATAAACTATTATTAGAGAGGTTAGTTATATGTGGGTCCAGTCACCATCTTAGATGGTATGAGCCAACCCAAATGAACACATTGTCAATATGTGACGGAAAGAGATGAGCACAGCAGTAGACCATACTGTATTGCAAAGTATTTAAAATTGCTGGCTTGTGCTGGGTCGAGTTTCAGCCCCTAACATGTATTGTGTTGTGTTGTACCGTATTGTTGCAAAGCAGTGTGTGGTGTTGAGCTTGCTGCCCTGAACGTCATGGGTGAAAACTCCGTGCCTGGCAGGGCTAGTGTCTGCCCTTGCAGTTCTGCTGTTTATCTACGCATGCGGTGTTGCCTTGCTGCCGCTGATATTCTCCTGCTGCTGCTGCTGCTGCAGGCATTCAGTGTGGTGGGCTGGCTGGATGTGCTTTCAGCCAAGGTGAGCAAACAGCAAATAGTGCTAGATTGTACAGCAAACGTTTCATAGTGTGACAGCCCTGCCTAGAATCTCAGCAAGATGTGCTGTGGTGGCTAGAGTCTGCAGTGTCGATAACATATGCAGAAGAAGAAGACTGGGGGTTACATGGTGTGCACAGGGTGTGCACAGGCGACTACGTTGCAGTGAACACATGCATGGCGTCAGCATGCTGCCAGGAGAGCTTCACACAGTGTGCAGCTTAGTTTGGTTTCTCGCCTGGCAGCAGCAGCAGCAGCAGGAGATTAGCAACACTGCACGGCGAGTTTAGACATTTCTTTGCAGCTCAGCTATAAAAGCAAAGGTCACGTATACGAGGAGCAAGGGTGCGTTGTATTCATTGCATTCAGGGGCAGCACCTGCCGTAGCCATTATGTGGTGGGCCAGCGATCTGCTGCTCATGACCCATTTTTACCCAGCACTCTCAGCACACAATGCACAACGCATATTTTTACACCACGTATCACATCTCTTTCTTGATTCTTTGCCACGCCGTTGAATAGCATCATGCGTATGTCCGGTTTGGTATGTGGATGGGAGCTGTCATGCCCCAGTACACTGCACACAACACATCTGCACCACGTATCACAAGATATGATTAGCGACACCTTCGTATATATTGCATATGCACAGGTTCGCTTTGGCGTGTGGATATGAGCCGTCATGCCCCAATACACTGCACACAACACATCTGCACCACAAATCACAAGATATCCTTAGCAACACCTTTGTACTGCATATGCACAGGTCCGCTTTGGTATGTGGATGGGTGCCGTCATGCCTCAGTTTACACCCTGGGACGAAATCTTCCATACCCGCAGCGGCTCAGCTCTCAGAAAGCAGCAGCAGCAGCAGCAGCACGCCGGCAACAGCAGCTCAGGCCGGCAGCAGCAGCAGCAGCAGGGGACTCCAGTAGACTGGGATGCGTTTGCTTCTGCGGGTGCTGCTGCTGGTGCTGCGGTGCATTTGAGGCGGCTGAGTCACCCGCTGCTGCTAGCTGATTACTTGGAGCAACGGCAGCAGCTTGAACGTCTAGCACGCATGCAGTCTGGGTACTCGGCTGGCAACAGCAGCAGCAGCAGTGAGGCTGGCAGCAGCAGCAGCAGCGGTGGTAAGAAGATCAGTAACAGGATGCTGGGGACGCGCAAGGAAGTGTTGTATAAGTAGGTGGTTGTGTTTATGTGCTCTCTTGGTGCTTTGCTTAATGTAATGCAGCGTGCGATCAGACTGCATGGGCGCCCTAGGAGCTCTGCTTCGCATGTGGCATGGCATGCAGGCTTGCAGCAGCAGCAGCAGCAGCAGCACTTGAAAACCCTGAACTCAACCAGCTCATGCGTCACCCTGAGGAAGGTTCGCCTACTGATCATCAAGTGTTGCCAGTGGTGCTCCTGACTGGTCCCAACTGCCCGCAGACGGGCCCCAATCTTGACAGCAGCAGCAGCCCCCCTCCACTTTGCTTCACTGCTGCAGGCGACAGATCCTGAGCAAGTTCCGTCATCCATGACTAAAATCTTTGCATGCCTTCTCTCTTGCCCTTTGTCAATCTGCAGGCAGAAGGGCCTTGAGTATGACAGCAGCAGCAGCAGTGAGCAGCAGCAGGTGGCAAACCCACCCACTACTAAGACTCTTTTGTGCCTGCTGCTGTTTTTGTGACTGTGCAGGCAGATGGGTCTTGACTATGACAGCGGCAGCAGCAGTGAGCAGCAGCAGGTGGCCAATCCAGCAGAGGCATTGGCGGCACTGAAACCGCCGCGACCAATTGAGCTAGTGGCGCAGCCTGAGACCAGCGTGGTTGTGATAACAGGTGGGTCGCTGCTGTGTTGTTATTGAAGGTCGGTTGCTGTTCTGTTTTGTTAGTGTGTGTGGTTGTTATCACAGAAGGGTTGCTTGTATGAAATATGGGTGTGCTGTTATTGCTTGGACCTGTGGCCCGGCCCCAGCTGAGCTGAAGCTAGCGTTGCTGAAACCGCCACAACCTATTGAGCTGGTGGCGCAGCCTGAGACCAGCGTTGTCGTTATAACAGGTAGGTTGCAGTTGTGTTGTTATTGTGTGTGTGGTCTTTATACCAGGGCTTTGCTGTAATTATCAGTTTGCTGCTATTGCTTGGGCCTGGGGCTAGCTGCAGCTAGTGCTGGTGAAGGCCCCAGGTGTTTATTTGAGCTAGTGGTACAGCTTGAAACCAGTGCGGTCAATGTCACAGGTCCAGCATTGCCAGGGTCTGAAGGCTAGTCTTAGCTGAAGCTAGTCGCTGAAACCGCCGTGACCTATTGAGCTGGTGGCACAGCCTGAGACCAGCGTGGTTGTGATAACAGGTGGGTTGCAATCATGATACGTGTGCTGTTAATGCTTAAGCCTGGGCTAGGGTAAGCTAGCGATGGTAAATGCCCCATGTATTTTGTCAAGCTGGCGGTACAGCTTGAAACCATTGCGCTCAATGTAACAGGTCCTTACAGCAGGTGTGCTGCTGTTGGGCCTGAGGCTAGCTGAAGCTAGTGTTGCAACCGCCACGATCTATTGAGCTGGTGGCGCAGCCAGAGACCAGCGTGGTTGTGATAAAAGGTGGGTGCCTCAGTTGTGTTGTTACTGTGTGTGTGTGGTCATTTGCCACGGCACATTGCTTGCTTGCCGAATGTATTTACTGTTTCAACAAGTTGAAAGTAAAGCGCTGGTTGCGCATGCGGTGCCTTTTGTGCTACAGGCCCTAACACTGGAGGCAAGACAGCAGCCATGAAGGCGTTTGGCCTCGCGGCCTGCATGGCCAAAGCCGGGATGCTACTGCCTGCCCAGGCGCCTGCGCGGCTGCCATATGTTGTTTTTGTGTCCAATACATGTACCAATCAACTGTTTGAGCTTTCACCCACTGCTTGAAGCAGTGTAACACCTTTGGTGTTTCTGTTTGATTCAGGTCCTAACACTGGAGGCAAGACAGCAGCCATGAAGGCGTTTGGCCTCGCAGCTTGTATGGCCAAAGCCGGGATGCTACTGCCTGCTCAGGCGCCTGCGCGGCTGCCAGCCTTCAGCTGTGTGCTGGCTGATATCGGGGATGAGCAGAGCTTGACCGCCAACCTGTCAACGTTCAGCGGCCACATCAAAAGGTTGGTACAGCTTTTGTAGTTTTACATGCCGGGCGGCCATGCCTTTCATCAATGCTGCGCAGCCATGCCTTTAATCCATGTAGGCAGCTGTCTGTGCGGCTGCCTGCTTTCAGCTGTGTGCTGGCTGACATTGGCGATGAACAGAGCTTGACTGCAAACCTGTCAAAGTTCAGCGGCCACATCAAAGGGTGTGTGGGTCACGTTTTTGCATTTGTACATCTTGGGCGGCGGCCACGTGTTGTGAAAATTAGGCAGGCCAGTTTGCTGTCTGATCTAGCCGTAGAGATCAGCACTAGCAGTACTACTGTCATGTCAGGCAGGTGTCTGCGCCAGAGTCTGCGCGGCTGCCAGCCGTCAGCTGTGTGCCTTCAGCTGTGTGCTGGCTGCCAGCCAATGCCATTGGTGGTGAGCAGAGTCTAACTGCCAACCTGTCAACCTTCAGCGGCCACATCGAGAGGTGAGTAACACCTGTTCTTATCGTGCATGCCGGGCGGCCATGCCTTTTATCAATGCTGGGCAGCCATGCCTTGAATACATGTTAGGCAGGCGCCTGCGCGGCTGCCAGCCTTCAGCTGTGTGTTGGCTGACATTGGCGATGAGCAGAGCTTGACAGCCAACCTGTCAACCTTCAGCGGCCACATAAAGAGGTATGTGGGTCACAGCTTTTCTGCTGTACATGTCGAGCGGCAGCCACATGCCAGAGAGCCGTGATGTTGGGCAGGTGTCTGGCTGTCTGCCTGCCTTCAGCTGTGTTCTGGCTGACATTGGCGACGAACAGAGCTTGACTGCAAACCTGTCAACATTCAGCGGCATTGTACAGATGTATGTGGGTCGCAGCTGTCCGTTTTGTGCATGTTGGGCGGCTGCTACGAAACTTGACGCGCCAGTTTGCAGTCTGTCTAGCCATGGAGATCAGCTTAGTAGTACTGCTGTCATGTTCAAGAGGTGTCTGCCCGGCTGCCAGCCTTTAGTTGCATTCTGGCTGACATTGGCGACAAGCAGAGCTTCACTGCAAACCTATCAACCTTCAGTGGGCACATTAAACGGTGCGCGTGGGCTGCATGTGCGTACAGCTTATTGATGCTGTGCGTATTACATTGGAAAGTTGAGGGGTTTTGCTTATGGGAGGCAAACGTGAAGTGTGACTGAAGTTTGACTGATGATTTGACCGTCTAGTTTTCGGTCTGTCTAGGTTTGGGGATGAGCGCTGCTGCCTGCCCAGGCGCCTGCGCGGCTGCCAGCCTTCAGCTGTGTGCTGGCTGACATTGGCGATGAGCAGAGCTTGACAGCCAACCTGTCAACATTCAGCGGCCACATCAAGACGTGGGTAACAGCTTTTGTACCGTTGGACGGCAGCTATGCGTTTTGAACGCTTGGCGGGCCAGTTTGCAGTATGTTCAGCCATGGAGATCAGCACTAGTAATGTGACTGTCATGTTGGGAAGGTGCCTGGCTGTCTGCCAGCTTTCAGTTGCGTGCTGGCTGACATTGGCGGTCAGCAGGGCTTGACTGCCAACCTGTCAACGTTCAGCCACATCGAAAGGTGGGTAATCTTCTTGTGCAGGTTGGGCGGCAGCCACGCGTTCTGAAATCTTGGCAGACGTCTTCCGCTTAGCGGTGCTGTACTGGATGCTATGAGCTGCCGAATCGGGCGGCAGCTGAAGGCCACTGCTGCTGCTGCTGCTGCTGCAGAAACCTACCTACTGGCAATCTCAACAGCAAGACAATGCATGCGGGTTGTCGTATCCAATGTGGACCGTCTGCATATGGCAGGGTACCCACCATCGGTGTTTGGCATCACCAGCAAGCTCTGTGCCTGCCTTGCTGCTGCTGCTGCTGCAGGATCTCCGCTCTGCGTGCCGAGGCTGACGGCCGCTCCTTGCTGCTGCTGCTGCTGCAGGTTCTCTGCTCTACGTGCTGAGGCTGACGGCCGCTCCTTGCTGCTGCTGCTGCTGCTGCTGCTGCAGGATCTCTGCTCTGCGTGCCGAGGCTGACGGCCGTTCGCTGCTGCTGCTGGATGAGCTGGGCACAGGCACTGACCCGGTTGAAGGTGCTGCTCTGGGGCAGGCACTGCTGAAGCAGCTGATAAAAGGTACGGAAAAGGCCTGAAGTTTTAGAGTTGTGTTGGTTGTTGTGTTGACTGAGTTACGTTGGTTGTTGCCGTGACCAAATATGTCTCTCTTTAGTTTCCTGTGTGGTGGCTGCTGCTGCTGGATGAGCTGGGCACAGGCACTGACCCGGTTGAGGGAGCAGCCCTGGGACAAGCTCTGCTGAAGCAGCTGATCAAAGGTACAGAAACAGCCTGAAATTACATTGTTGTGCTGCTAAAACAGCAAATGAAAGGTACAAAACTGGCCTGAAGTTGTATAGTTGGCGTTGATTTTGTGGAAGTCGTTATGTAACTTTTTGGCTTTTTGTGGGGTGGCTGCTGCTGCTGGATGAGCTGGGCACAGGCACCGACCCAGTCGAGGGAGCAGCGCTGGGACAGGCACTGCTGAAGCAGCTGATAAAAGGTACAGCAAATGCCTGAAGTTTTATTGTTGCGTTGATAGTTGCGTTGATCTTTATGTCTCTGCTTATTTCCTGTGGGTTTGCTGCTGCTGCTGCTGGATGAGCTGGGCACAGGCACTGACCCAGTAGAGGGAGCAGCCCTGGGACAGGCACTGCTGAAGCAGCTGATAAAAGGTACAAAATGCCTGAAGGATTTGTGTTGTGTTGGTTGTTGTGTTGATTAATATTGTTTCCTCTTGGTTTCTGAGGGGTGCCTGCTGCCTGTTGATGAGCGGGGGCACCGACCCAGTCACTGAATCACCCTTGGAGGGAGCTGTCCTGGGACAAGCACTGCTGAAGCAGCTGATACAAGATACAGAAACGGCCTGAAGTTAAATGGCTGTGCTGCTAAAGCAGCAAATCAAAAGTACAAGAATGGCCTGAAGTTATATAGTTGTGTTGGCTTCATATACGTCATCATGTCTCTGCTTGGTTTCCTGTGGGGTGGCTGCTGCTGCTGGATGAGCTGGGCACAGGCACTGATAAAAGGTACGTGGTCAATCCGTGCCTGTTTGGCGTTATGTTGTTTGGCAGTCATGTTCTGTGGTGAAGGCGTGACTATTAGATATTCAATGTTTGGCAAACACACACGCACTGTCACAATCCGTGACGGCGCGTGCATGCTCGCGCTGTGCACCTCGTGCTTTGGCCGAGGGTGCTGCACGCTGCTGCACTTACCTGAATGTGTGTGCAGGCGGCGTTGGCAACACTGCGCTGACCATCACCACCATTCTGCTGCTGCTGCTGCACTCTGCTGCTGCTGCTGGTGCAGGCGGCGTCAGCAATGGCGTGCTGACCATCGCCACCATTTGTGCAACTCCTGCTGTTCACTGCTGCTGCTGCTGCTGCTGCTGCTGCAGGCGGCGTGGGGAACAGCGCGCTGATCATCGTCACCACGCACCACAGCATGACATTGCATTACATTTTATCACATGCTCCAAGCAAGAGTGGGAACCCTAGACAGCAGCCAAGGGGAGGCTCATCGGGAGAAAACATCATGAAATATTCGATTGTCATCAGAGACATCAAAATTGCTGCTGCTGCTGCTGCTGCTCACTTCTCACAGCTGCTACTGCTGCTGCTGCTGCTTCTGCTGCTGCTGCTGCTGCATGCGGCGTTGGCAACGGCACGCTGACCATCGCCATCGTTTGTGCAGCTGCTGCTGCTGCTACGCACTGCATCGCTTTACATTAGATCACATTAGATGCTCCACTCAAGCAAGAGTGGGAACTGTAGACAGGAGCCAACGGGAGGCTCAAGGGGGGGGCATTGGAAAAGATCTGATTGTCATCAGAGACATCAGAACTGCTGCTGTTGCTGCTGCTGCAGGTGGCATTGGCAATGGCGCGCTGACCATCGCCACCACGCACCACAGCATCATAACGGGGCTCCTGCTGCTGCTGCTGCTCCTGCTGCTGCTGCTGCTGCAGGCAGCGTTGGCAATGGCGCGCTGAATTTGACACCACCCATCACAGCATCATGACGGGGCTCAAGTTTGAGGACCCGCACTGCTGCTGCTGCTGCTGCAGGTGGTGTTGGCAATGGAGCGCTGACCATCGTCACCACGCACCACAGCATCATGACGGGGCTCCTGCTGCTGCTGCCCCTGCTGCTGCTGCTGCTGCTGCTGCAGGCGGCGTTGGCAATGGAGCGCTGACCATTGCCACCACGCACCACAGCATCATGACGGGGCTCAAGTTTGAGGACCCGCGCGCTGAGAACGCCAGCGTGGAGTTTGACGAAGAGGCGCTGGCCCCAACCTACAAGCTGTTGTGGGGCGTGCCAGGTGCGCCTAAACTAGAAAATAAACAGAGAAAAAATAGATAAAAAATGAAACTGCAAAAAATCATATTTTGGTTCTGCTGGGCGTGCATTGAACGCTAGCGTGGAGTTTGACGAGGAAGCATTGGCGCCCACGTACAAGCTGCTCTGGGGCGTCCCAGGTAATGATGTAATAGTAACAATGATAGCGATATCGGTAATCATAATTACTATTATAAGATCAATAAGAATAGTAATGAAATTTGGCAAGCATTGAACGCCAGCGTGGAGTTTGATGAAGAGGCGCTGGCCCCAACGTACAAGCTGCTGTGGGGCGTGCCAGGTGACCCAAATAAAGAAAAATAATATATGGACATGATAACTGATGAACAAATAGTTGAACAAATGAATGAACATATAAGTGAACAAATGCATGAACAAAACAACAAACATTTGAATAAGTAGCACCTGTTGTTGGTAACCGCTGTGCCATGACTGCAGGGCGCAGCAACGCACTCAACATTGCCTCCCGCCTGGGGCTGGACCCCACTGTTGTGGCAGCAGCGTGGCACCTGCCTCCTTGTTGCCCTGGCAACATCAACTCCCACTCTTGCCTGGATCTGTACCGTTGGTGGTTTTCCTCTAAGCTGCTGCTGCTGCTGCTGCTGCAGCTGCTGCTACATGACTGCAGGGCGCAGCAACGCACTCAACATTGCCTCCCGCCTGGGGCTGGACCCCACCATTGTGGCAGCAGCGCGGCAGCGGCTGGCTGCCGGTGTTGCTGCTGCCACCTGCCTCCTTGTTACCCTGACAATATCAACTCCCATTCTTGCCTGGATGTGTACCATTGGTGGTTTCCCCCTCTGCTGCTGCTGTGTACATGGTGCTGCTGCTGCTGCTGCTGCTGCTGCTGCTGCTGTGAAATGACTGCAGGGCGCAGCAACGCACTCAATATCACCTCCCGCCTGGGGCTGGACCCTTCTATCGTGGCAGCAGCGCGGCAGCGGCTGGCTGCTGGTGTTGCTGCTGCCAACTGCCTCCTTGTTACCATAACAACATCAACTCCCATTCTTGCCTTGATCTGTACCATTGATGGTATCCCCCTCAGCAACTGCTGCTGCTGCTGCTACATGACTGCAGGCCGCAGCAACGCACTTAACATCGCCTCCCGCCTGGGGCTGGACCCCACCATTGTGGCAGCACTGCAAAGCAGCAGCGCATGAAAAAACAATGATTGTATCAACTGCTGAACAAACAATTGAGCAAATAAACAAACAATGAACGAAAAATCTAATAATTCCTGCTGTTGGTTGCTGCTGCTGCTGCGGCATGACTGCAGGGCGTAGCAACGCACTTAACATTGCCTCCCGCCTGGGGCTGGACCCCACCATTGTGGCAGCAGCGCGGCAGCGGCTGGCTGCCGGTGTTGCTGCTGCCAACAGTGCTATTGAAGAGTTGGAAGGTGTGCAAGAGCAGCTGCGGCAGGCAGATATGGCTGCTTTCGCAGTCGAGACAGACCTGCAGCAGACAAAGGTGAGCGTGTTATAACAGGTGTCATTGGCTCTGGCTGGCTGCTGGTGTTGCTGCTGCCAACAGCGCAATTTAGGAGTTGGAGGGTATCCAAGAGCAGCTGCAGCAGGCAGATATGGCTGCGTTTGCAGTTGAGACAGACCTGCAACAGACAAAGGTGAGCACGTTGTAACAGTCGTCGTTTTGTTTTGGCTGGCTGCTGGTGTTGCAGTGCAGTGGTTTGTAGCAAGAAAATAAATATGGACCCCACTATTGTGGCAGCAGCGCTGCAGCGGCTGGCTGCTGGTGTTGCTGCTGCCAACAGCGCTATTGAGGAGTTGGAGGGTGTGCAAGAGCAGCTGCGGCAGGCAGATATGGCTGCGTTTGCAGTCGAGACAGACCTGCAACAGACAAAGGTGAGCGTGTTGTAAAAGGTGTCATTTGTTCTGGCTGGCTCTGGTGTTGCTGTGCAGTGGTTTGTAGCCACAATAGTAAGATGGACCCACATACATTGCAGTAAATACGATGGTGGCTGCACCAGACCTGCAGCAGACAAAGGTGAGCCTGTTGTACCAGTTGTCAAATGTTCTGGCTGGCTGCGGGTGTTGCAGTGCAGTGGTCTAGAGTAACGATATCAAGATGACAGTAAATGCGATGGCGGCTGCACCAGACATGCAGCAGACGAATGTGTGTACGCTGTGCAGCCTTATTACTGTGCAGCCTGATTCCTGTGTACGCTGTGCAGACCGATGCCTGTGCAGCAGACAAAGGTGTATACGCTGTGCCGCCTGATGCCAGCTTTGTAGCTGAAGCACAGAAGTGCCCTACTACCTATTCTCAGAACTAAATCAACCTTTCAGCTGTGCAAAGTGTGCATATGGCACGGGCAGAAGGGGGGGCGCCTAGCCTAACAACACCCACCTTCTGGCTGTTGCTCCATCTGTCCGCAAATGTCAACTGCCTCTGCGCACTGTGACTGTTGGCAAAGAAACGCTCGTCACCGCTCAACATGACCTCGCCAACCTCACATTGTTGAACATGTCTTCCTGCTTGCGCTGCAACTGCCTATGCTCACTGTGCTTGATGCAGTGCTGTCTGGAACAATAGGCATGTCATAACCGCGCAACATGGCATCGCCACCTTGCATTGCTGACCCTGTCTTCCTGCTTGCCCTGCAACTGCCTTTGCCCACTGTGCCTGTCGCAGAGCCGCCTGGAAGAAGTATAATACTTGTCATAACAACGAATCGTGACCACGCCAACCTCACATTGCTTGAACTGTCTCATTGTCTTGAAACTGTCTTCCTGCTTGGCCTGCGACTGCCGCGCTTACTGTGACTGTTGCAGAGCCGCCTTGAGGGAGCTGAAAATGACCGCGCAACATAACCTTGCCTACATTTCTTTGCTGACCCTGTCTTCCTGCTTGCCCTGCAACTGCTGCGCTCACTGTGCTTGTTGCAGAGCCGCCTCGAGGGAGCAAAAGCGCTATCGTCACCTCACAGCATGACCTCCCCAATCACAAACTGTTCAAACTGTCTCAATTCTCTAAAAACTGTTTCCCTGTTTACCCTGCAACTGCCCCTACTTGCTGTTTTGCTTTAGAGCCGCCTTGAAGGAGTGAAGGAGCTTGTCATAACAACGCAACGTGGCGTGGCCATGAAACGCGCAGCAGCGATCCGTGAGGTGCAATCCGCAGCACGCGCACTGCTCAGATCCCTGAAGCTCGAACGTAAGGCGCTCCAGAAAGGCAACACCAGCAGCAAGATCGGCCGCCAGCTGGATCTCGCCATGGGAGATGACATGTTAAATAACAACCAAAATAACATATCAGTAACAAGTGCCGCCGTCAGCCTGGATGCAGCATTGGAGTCGTTCCGAGCACTGGAGCGTAGCAGCGCTGGTGGTAGTAGCGCGTACGCATTTGATGCGCTGCAGCAGCAGCGGCGGCAGCAGCAGCAGCAGCAGTGGCAGCAGCAGGAGGAATGGGTGCAGGATTGGGCTCGGCTGCTTGAAAAGGCGCGAAGGACGTTGCGAGAAGTGGCGAGTGGCAGCAGCAGCAGCAGCGTTGGTGTTGCTGGTGGCAGTTTGGAGGAGGATTACGAAGCTGAGCTTGAAGCTGAGCTGCAGGTGAGGGGGGAGAGTTTGTGACATTATGTTACATGTGTGTTATTTTTGCTCGTCATGTCGTCAGCAGTAGCCTGGCTGGACCTGGCAGGCTGCAGCGCGTTTGAGTGGTGGGCGGCAGCCTAGACAGATTGTCGGGCACACCCCAGCGCCCAAGTTGAAGGTGACTGTTTGCAACTTGTCATCATCATCA
This sequence comes from Tetradesmus lagerheimii, assembly GCA_902809745.2. Lineage (NCBI taxonomy): Eukaryota > Viridiplantae > Chlorophyta > Chlorophyceae > Sphaeropleales > Scenedesmaceae > Tetradesmus > Tetradesmus lagerheimii. The sequence continues at coordinate 1,374 of CADDIJ020002369.1, read as the reverse complement.
GAGCCCATGGTTGCACTTACAAATGTTATGGCCCTTTGAAGCATTCACACGCAGTATATTCTAAGTTGCCAGTCTACGCTGCTTGATGGTGATCAGTGTGTGCACCATCTTCTGAACTGGAAGCATGTTCGCACGCATTTCCTGCAAAGAAAAGCGACCCATTGTGACTCACATGCATAGCATGCTTGTTGTCTTGGTATCTTGCAGGCTCTAGCAGCGAAAGCTGCAAAGCGAGATGCAGCACAGCAAGCAGAGCTGGCAGCAGCACAGCAGCTCATCGAGTCGCAGTTCAAAGCAATCACTGCGCCAGCAGATGCTGCTGCTGCTGGCGAGGCTGCCAAGAAACGCAGGCTTTCAACAGATGATGAGGTGGGCGCACAGATATGAGTGTTATGTTATAATTCGTATTGTTGGGGTCACTCAAATCGAGGTTCGTGCAGTTTGGGGCTATGCAGGCCGCAGGCCTAATGTAACGGTGGGTGGTGATTGTGTCGTTCAGAGCGTTTTAATCACAAGCAGGCGTGGGTGATGGTTGTGTGATGCAGTTTTGCAGTAGCTCTTGCTATGGACTGTGCATGCGCGTCAGGTGTGTAACTAGCAGCAGCCGGGTGTATCTGTTGCTGCATAGTGCTGCACAGTGCTGCGTAGTGCTGCATAGTGCTGTGTTGTGGTGCATAGTGCTGCATAGTGCTGCGTAGTGCTGTTTAGTGTTGCGTAATGCTGCATAGTGCTGCAGTGTGCTGCAGTGTGCTGCATAGTGTTGTGTAGTGCTGCATAGTGCTACATAGTGCTGCACTATGCTGCGTAGTGCTGCATAGTGCTGCATAGTGCTACGAAGTGCTGCGTAGTGCTGCGTTGTGCTGCATAGTGCTGCACAGCGCTGCGTAGTGCTGCATAGTGCTGCACAGCGCTGCGTAGTGCTGCATAGTGCTGTGTTGTGCTGCGTTGTGCTGCACAGTGCTGCGTAGTGCTGCGTAGTGCTGCTTAGTGCTGCGTAGTGCTGCTGATTGCTGCGTAGCGCTGCATAGTACTGCATAGTGCTGCATAGTGCTGCGTAGTGCTCCATGGTGCTCCATAATGCTGCGTAGCGCTGCATAGTGCTGCATAGTGCTCCATATTGCTCCATAGTGCTCCATTGTGCTGCATAGTGCTGCACAGTGCTACATAATTCTGCGTAGTGCTGCGTAGTGCTGCGTTGTGCTGCGTTGTGCTGCACAGTGCTGCGTAGTGCTGCGTAGTGCTGCGTAGTGCTGCTGATTGCTGCGTAGCGCTGCATAGTACTGCATAGTGCTGCATAGTGCTGCGTAGTGCTCCATAGTGCTCCATAGTGCTGCGTATAGCTGCATAGTGCTGCATAGTGCTGCATATTGCTGC
>CADDIJ020002368.1:0-18323 GCA_902809745.2 Tetradesmus lagerheimii | reverse complement strand
AGCAGCAGCAGCATCATGAAAAAGGGAACGTGCTGTACAATGTGCACAGCACCTCATAAGCAGTGCTTGGCTTGAGATTGCACCTGCAACAGCAGCAGCATGAAACTTGACAGCCCGTCACTGGCCATGACCAGCACCTCGTCATCGTGTCCGCGCTCAACCATCAGCACCTGAACCAGCAGCAGCAGCATCATGAAAAAGGGAACGTGCTGTACAATGTGCACAGCACCTCATAAGCAGTGCTTGGCTTGAGATTGAGGGGCGCGGGGCCGATGGCGTTGATGCTATGGCTTAATGGGTAACATGATGATGATGATGAAGCAGTGCTTGGCTTGAGATTGCACCTGCAACAGCAGCAGCATGAAACTTGACAGCCCGTCACTGGCCATGACCAGCACCTCGTCATCGTGACCGCGCTCAACCATCAGCACCTGAACCAGCAGCAGCAGCAGCAGCAGCATGAAAAAGGGAACGTGCTGTACACTGTGCACAGCACCTCATAAGCAGTGCTTGGCTTGAGATTGCACCTGCAACAGCAGCAGCATGAAACTTGACAGCCCGTCACTGGCCATGACCAGCACCTCGTCATCGTGACCGCGCTCAACAATCAGCACCTGAACCAGCAGCAGCAGCAGCAGCAGCATCATGAAAAAGGGAACGTGCTGTACAATGTGCACAGCACCTCATAAGCAGTGCTTGGCTTGAGATTGCACCTGCAACAGCAGCAGCATGAAACTTGACAGCCCGTCACTGGCCATGACCAGCACCTCGTCATCGTGACCGCGCTCAACCATCAGAACCTGACAGCAGCAGCAGCAGCAGCAGGACAAAGTAGCTCTGGCTCTGGGTCAGCATCTCAGCGCACAAAGTACTGCCGTGTCTAACGAGTACCGCCATGCCAACTGAGTTCTGCCATGCTTACTTTCAACACACCACCTGACACCACACACATAACTGAAACTACAAATAACAAGTAAAATTGCATAACATCATTGCATATGCCTCACCTCCGGCTCTGGGATAACGTATGGCCGCAGGCAGTGGTCCCCGATCGCCAAGCTTCCCCTTACTTCAACGCATCAAACATGCATGATCAAGACTGCCAGGCAATGCATCACGGGAAATAACAAAAGTAACAAAACATATAACATGTGCCTCACCTCTGGCTCTGGGATGACGTAAGGCCGTAGGCAGTGGTCCCCGATCGCCCTGCTCACTGCCAACTCACCCATCACGCGGTCCCACCACACGTGGCCGCCAGCAGCCTGCAGCCACAGCAACACAATCAAACAGCATGAGTAATCTGTTGAGAGACATGTAACATGCAAGCCAGGCGAAGTGAGGCAACGCGGTCCCACCACACATGCCCGCCAGCAGCCTGCAGCCACAGCACAGGATCACGGCAGGCACACAAACAGCAGCACAGCAAGGAAACATCAGCACAGACGTCAAACAGCAGCACGCAAGTTGTTGGTGAGCGAAGTGATGTCGCCGTCCCATCATGTGGTCCCACCACACGTGCCCGCAGCCTGCAGCCACAGCAATCAAACAGAACGTAGTTGGTAGGCGAGGTGATGTGGCTGTCCCATGTCCTCCGCAAGCATGCAACCAGCAGCACAGGCATCACACAGCAGCCGGGAGGTTGTTAGTAGGCGAGGTGCGGTGGCTCGCCCACTGGGCGTGATGGCATCACGCGGTCCCACCACACGTGGCCGCCAGCAGCCTGCATACAAACAGCAGCAAGCAATGAAACAGCAGCCCGCAAGTTGTTGATGGCCAAGTGGCTCGCAGCTTGCTGAGAGTCATGTTGCACGCAAGCCAGGCAAGGCTGAGGTGGCGCACTCATCGCCGTACAGCACCACGCCTGACCAGCCCTCTTGAACAGCCCAGCAGTACCGCACAGTGATGCGCCAGCGGACAGACAGCAAGCAGAACAGAGCACAGCAGAGCTTGGGCATGTGCCACACCAGAAACAAGCGCCAACCACTAAGACGTGTTGAGGCGGTTGATTTTTCTGAAACTCAGTCATGGATGAGCACCAGTTCACGCGCATAGATATTGACGTTTATACAACATGTCCGAGGAAGCGAGGTCCTCAGTAAATTGGTCTGAATAACAAACCAGTCCACGCGCGTGCACTCGGCAGGTTGCACACCATGTAAAAAGTCCTACAGCATGTTGGCCGCACCTGTACGCGCTGCACCTCATCGTCCAAGCCAGTCCACGTAATCAAAAGCAGCTGGAAGGAATTGAGATGCCAAAGGTATGGCGTACAAGGAACGGATAATACCATCATCATGTGCGTACCTGCACGCGCTGCACCTCGTCGTCGCGTGAGGCCTTGTGGTCGCTGGTGAGCACCACCGCACTGCCCTTGCGTCCCAACACGGCACGCGAGTCGCCTGCAGCACACACAGCAGCAGCAGCAGCCGCAGCGCAAAGCCTCACCACGGCACCTCAAAGCCTGCATGCCCATTACAACTGTACGAAAGCACCACTCCCACTCACACATCACTGTTCATAATCATTTACCGTGTTTCTGGCAAGAGTAAGCTGGTAGCCCGTGTGCTCACCTGCGTGTGCCACCCACAGCCGCATGCTGCTCAGCAGCACCACCTGCCCACGTAGCTGCACCAAAGCACCACTCCCACTCGCATACATTCCACATGGAAATCGATGCAAACCATAAGCAGTAACAGCAAGCCGCCAAATGACCCAATTGTGCCCACCTGCGTGTGCCACCCACAGCCGCACGCTGCTTACCAGCAGAACTTCGAGCAACCACTCACACTCACACGCCTGAAGATCACCCCAACCATAGGCAGTGACAGGAAGCCGCCAAACATTTCGTGCTTTTTTGGACGGTATGTGCCAGGTATTTCTGTAACGTTCAACTTTATGGCCAGAACATGACAAAGAAACTTGTGCACCCACCTGCGTGTGCCACCCAGAGCCGCATGCTGCCCAGCAGCACCACCACCGCGGTGCTGCCGACGTAGCTGCCCACATACACCTTGACTCATGCCTCCAACTGCAACACTCCAGCCTGCAACACTCCCTGCTCGTGCCAACCAGAGCCACGGGCTGCCCAGAACCGCAGCAGTGAGCTTGAGCAACCCCTCACACTCACACACCTGCATTGAGATTTAACCCACCTGCGTGCGCCACCCAGAGCCGCATGCTGCTCAGCAACACCACCACTGCGGTGCTGCCCACATAGCTGCCCTCGCTCAGCACACCAAACTCGCTGTCAAGCGACACAAACGACCTGCGGCACATTGCAGGTGTTGGCAAGTGAATGCAAGTGGCGCATCACGCGCTAGTGCAGCTGTGTGCTTGTTGTGTGGCACATTGTGTACCAAACTCGCTGTCCAGCGACACAAACGACCTGCGGCACAGACAATGCAGCAGCGCAGACAACACAAGATTGACACTGTCAGGTGAAAATGTGTGCGCATTGTGTGCTGATGCAGCTGTTTGCCTGTTGTTTGTACACCAAACTCGCCGTCCAGCGACACAAACGACCTGCGGCGCGGACAGCAAGAAGGTATTCTTGTCAGGTATGTAAGTGGCACACTACCCCCGCAACCTGCAGGCAGCAGCCTTGCCCAACATATATATCAGGTCTGCCCGACAGGATCAAAAAGTGCCTGTTGCAATCCACTCACTTGCTAAGCGCCAGCAGCAGCCAACTGCCGTTTGAGGCCAGCAGCGTCGACATACTCGCAGGCTCCACAGCAGGGGCAGTGCCAGCTAGGTGGCTGTATGTCATGCAAGCAGCGCTGCACACTTTTCATACGCATGCATAAGGGTGCATTCCCAGCAGCTATCAACGCAGACACCCCGCAGGCAGCGGCATTTGCCTAATATGTATATTGGTTGGCCGTGAATCGCTGTGAAACACTCAACCATAAAGTGCCGGTTGCAGGCCGCACTTACTTGCTGAGCGCCAGCAGAAGCCAGCTGCCGTTGGAAGCCAGCAGTGTTGACATACTCGCAGGCTCCACAGCAGGGGCAGTGCCAGCTAGGTACAAATGCGGCGGCGCATCACCTGCTGCTGCTGCTGCTGCTGCAGGCGGCGGCTGGGGCTCCACAGCAGGAGCTGGCTGTTGCTGCTGCTGCTGCTGCTGTTGCGGCTGCTGCTGCGCTTCCAGTGCCTGCTGGTGTTGCTGTTGCTGCTGCTGCTGCTGAGGCTCTGCTTGCTGCTGTGGCTGCTCGCCAGCTGCCTGCTGCTGCTGCTGCTGCTGCAGGGTTACGCAGCGGGCACAACGTCAGTTTCATGTTTGATGTATGCCACAACACTCTGCGGGAAGCAAACGCTGGCACAACAAACACCACCACACAATGCGTGGAAAACAGCAGCACTGTCACTGAGCAGACAGCCTACGTCACATGTCCAAAGGCAGCTGCGGTAGCAGCAGCGGCTGGGATGTGAGCGCTTGCCCAGTCACACCACGCACCAACACCTACCTCTGCTGCTGCCTCACCGCTGCTGGCACCAGCAGCTGCTGGCTGCTCTGCTACTGCATCCTCCGAAGGAGGCAGTCCTAACGTAGCAGCAACCTCTGGTCCTAACATACTGCAAATTGTGTCCCGCACCATCTGCAGAACAAAACAAACACAGCAGCAGCACAGTGACATGTAGGTAGGTAGTGAGGCAGGCATTCCAAGAGGGCAGGCCGAAAAGAGACCTCTGGACCCAACATACTGCAGGTTGTGTCGCGCACCATCTGCAAAACGAACACAGCAGCAGTAACATGTATGTAATAAGATGATCGGGCAGGCATTGCAAGGGGGGGAGGCCCAACGTAGCAGCGACCTCCGGGTCTAACATACTGCAGATCGTGTCACGCACCATCTGCAGGAAGAAAACAAGCACACGGCAGCAGCACAGCGCGGGGTGACAGGTGATGTAGGTAGGGAGTCGGGCAGGCATTGCGAGGGGGCACAGCACGTAACGTAGCAGCGACGTCTGCGCCAAGCATACTGCAGATCGTGTCGCGCATCATCTGCAGGACAACACAAACGCAGCAACAACACACAGCGCAGTGATCGATATGTATGTAGGGTGTCGGACAGGCACTACGTGGCGGTCACGCAGCGGCGCGCACACATATGTGCTGTGCTGTTGCAAGTGAAGCAACGGTAGCCGGCAGGCAGCTGCAGCCACCGCTGTGCAGGGGCACGGTCTGTCAAGGCTGCCATAACTCTCCAACTGCAACATAATCAGAGTAATACAACGCCACCATGCACACACTGATATATCGGTGTGATATATATTGCTGCCAGCACCCTTCACACGTGCCGGATGGCCAGATGCTTCGCCCAGTGGTTGAATGCTTCTTAAGTTTTCTGCAGCGGCATGCTCGCCAGGCTCACCTGGTGCATGCGCTGCGCGCAGTGCCATGCTGCATCTGCGCCGCCGTGCCCATCAAACACTCCAAAGTAGTGAATAGCATCCATATCCTGCTGACCGCTGCTGCTGCTGCCACCTGCTGCTACTGCCGCAGGCGATGCACCAGCACCTGCTGCAGCACCTGCTGCAGCAGAGTCCAGGTCTTCACTGCCGTGGTGTGCAATGAGTGGGGTGCGGTCGGAGCCCTTTTCACGGTTGCTCGGCGACACCTGCAAGTCACAACAGCCATAGTACAACCATGCATACAAATCTCAACCTTTCCGCAGGCAAAGCATCACTCCTTCTGCGTGGCAAAATCTCACTCCTTTTGCTGCCTCCCTCGGCACACAGGCCGCTAGGGTTTGATGTTTTGTTTGGGGGGCAGGCAAGGGGCACCACCAGAACCGCCTGCCATGTGCGAGTTGTCATGCACGCACCACATACACCCCTGCAACACACAACACGCTCTGCAGCCCACAGACTCAGAGAGCCGGCAACGCAGCACACATAGAGCTGTTGTGTAGATACCTTGCCAGATTGCTGATCAGCATCCTGACGGGGTACCTGGACATGAGCTCTGTGCGTGCTGCTTTGTGGGCCTCCTCGAGCCATCACGATGTGTGCTACACACAGTACACGTCATTCTACAACGGACAACGGGTGCCAACGTCTCTCGACGTGACAACCATGTGTGCATGCACAAATCTACTTCGGCATGCACAGTGCAGTGCAGTAATATAACTGAATCAAAGCTTGCTTCACCTTAGCGAGCGCCTTGCTGGGCTTGATCATGCAGCCGCAGCCCTGCGCCCCCTGGTGCTGCGACTGCTGCTGCACACGGCGGCTACATGCATGCACAGCGTGAATGTTGACTAGTGCTTGCCGCACCTTTGCAAGCACCTTGCTGGGGTTGATCATGCAGCCGCAGCCCTGCCCCTTCCTGCTGCTGCTGCTGCTGTTGCTGCTGCCCTTCTTCTGAGGCTGCGTCAGCGCCACAGGCAGCTGCAGACACGCGACACACAGCACCACAACACACAAGTGCAGCAGTTTAGCAAGAGATTAGGTAGCTAGGTAATTTACCAAGGGGAACATGTCGTCTGCTGGACCCAGGCACAGGCAGCTGCAACGCCACGACAAACCGCGCCACGACACACAAGCGCAGCAGTTCAGTATGGGTTTAGGCATAATCTCGCCCTACTGCACCAAGGGGAACATGTCTGCTGGACCCAGGCACAGGCGCGCACACAGATAGGGCAAGACCATATGAATTGCACATGAGTTGCAGGTTCTTGAGTGCCGCAGAGTGCATAAGAACCACGTGCGTGTGCAGCGAGGCTGATGCACGGTTTGTGGTTGTGTTGGCTGGTGCACCTAGGTGCTAACACAGATGAGCATATGCCCATCCTCAGCAGCGATGGGTTCACTGCAGCTGCATAAGGGCGCATTAGTCACCTCTGCTGCCCACTGATCCTTTGTAATGTGTGGCGCCTGCCGCACCACTCCACGCATGCACTTTGGCAGCATCACTGATGCTACCCCGAGCAGAGGTGGCATCTGCTGTATTGCATGTGTGTGTTCAGCTGCATGTCACTGCTACCCCGAGCGTGAGTGCGCTCACAGCAAACAGTCCACCACCTCCCAACCAAAAGCCTGCTGAGATCTCTGTTCCAAATTCAAACCAGATGACAGCTCTGCCCCACCTGTATGAGGTTGGGCACTGCTGCCCACTTATCCTCCATTGTGTAGCGTAGCCCCCACACCGCCTTTGTTGCATATGGCGGGCAGCCACCCAGGTCTTCGTCCCGAGGCGTCCTGCTGTGCTCCGGCCCCTTGCTGCTGCTGTTGCCAGCAGCAGCAGCAGCCTCTGCAGCAGAGTGCCGGCTTGAGCTACGCGATGAGCTCTTGTGTGTCTTCCCTTCGCTGCCGCTGCTGCCTGCTGCGGTGTTGCCGCCGTGTGCATCTGCAGCGGCTGCAGATGCGGCTTCCTGGCCAGTTGCCGCTGCTGCTGCTGCTGCTGCTGCTGCGGCGCCTGCAGCGGCATCTGCTTGCTGGCTTGGTGTGCGCGGGGAGCGAGGAGAGCTGCAGTGTGATTGCTGCTGCTGCTGCTGAGGTGTGGCGCTGGAGCTGTTGCAGGCAGCAGTGGCATCAGCAGGGCTGCTTGCAGGACCCACGCTGGGCTGCTCCCGGGTAAGCATGCCACTGTCGCTGGAGTAGCCTGGCCGGCCTGCTTGCAGGAAGAGCAGCAACGAGCAGCAACGAGCAGAAACGAGCACAAACACAGGATGCGTTGAACAAAGAACAAAGGAGAACGAAACAAGAGCAGCCGAGTGATGCTGATTAGACTGTAGGATGTAAGCAGTACCAATTGAATGTGAATTTGAATGCTGCATGTGTTCAGGTGTCAAGTGCTGCAGCAGACGAGCAGCTGGACATGTGTCAGGTACTGCAGACAGCAGCAGCACAGCATGACATTGACATCCACAAGTGCAGGACAGACAGCAAGCATCGACAAAGCCTGCCTGAAGAAGACAGCTGAATGCTACTGCATAACCAGTGCCAGTTACAAGCAATGTCTGATTGTGAATGCAAGCTGTACGCGGGAGCAGCAGCAGCAGGTGCACAAGGACGGTGCCATGGATCATTCAGGGGGCTGTGGGCATGCAGCGCCCCATGCTGCCAGCTACCCACACCCACCTGCGCCTGGAGCCCCTGCGCTGCGTTGTATATCCAGCGATCCGCGCAAGCCATCTGCAAACATGACAGCAAGCACGGGACCCCCGGGGTCATTCACAACTTGAGCAGGGCACGGCACAGACCTGAAAACCATCAACGGCCCCAGATCTGCACGTTTCCCATTGTATAAGGCACTCACGAGGCCTGGAGAGCGCTGTGGGCTGCTTGTCGTCGCCAACAGGGCTGTCTACCGTCAGCAGCCTGCTGTCTGGCTCGCCTTTGCTTGACTTTCTGTTGCCTTTCTTGGACTTGATAGCGTCCTTGAATTCTCGCCATTCCTGTTTCAGCTTCTTGAACATGGTGCGGAGTTTTCCTTGTCCAGCCTAGCTACGCTTCTGATCTTCGGTTCCAGATGTTTCTATTACTGTGAGTCAGGACCCCGACATTTTCGAGCAATAAACGCAATGGGGCACGTCTGGTGCGTGGAGAAGAAGCAGCAAGGTTGTAGGTGCTCTATGTCTGACTGTGTGTGAGCGTCTGGTGGTGTTCAAGCCAATTGTTTCAGCTTAGCATGCATGTCAGGGCGTACGGACTCACAACAAGGGCGCCAGGCAGCCTCAAGCACCCGTGTCAGTAACAGGACCATGAACTGCGTTGGTGACGCCTGCTCCAATTCAAGTGCAGTGCCAGTTGGTGCAGCTTTCAGCTCTGATCCCCGCTGTGCATTTGTGCATGCGTTCTTTGTGCGAGAGCTTGCAGCTGTGTGCTGTGTCAGGTGCTGTTAGTAACAGATTCCCGTGCCTCTAGCCTGCAGGCAACTGTTGCCTGGCGCATGGCATGCGCCGATCTGCTCAGGATGATGCAACTTGCTTGGAACCAGCTGCGCATGGCAACAGGGAGATACTCATGAATCCTAAGTCGAATACTGCAATGTTTCAGTGTTTATCATGCCCAGCACTTGAGTAGCAGCCATCGCTGTCTGATACAGCACGTCCAGTCAGCGTTGTTCCGGGCCTGAGGCTCAGGCTGAAACGCCACGCAATGACCGAAGGGAAGGGGCCGATGCATTATGGGTGTACATCAGGATGTAACCATTGGTTTGCACGTTACCTTGCTGTTATTTGTGATCATTTTTGTCAGATCTCTTTGAAAAGTGACCCACTTGGCTAAGCCGGCTTGGGCATACCATCATGGCATGAGTGGGGGGGGGTTGTTACACACGCTAATTCGCAATGACAGCTACATGTCCCACTGTTGTTGTGGCAACAGCTGTTGAACAAATGTCATCACGTACAAATGGCTGCTGTTGCACTGGGCATCAGTAGGCAATGTGAGCACACAAATGTCCGACATCACAGCCGTCACGGTTTTGATATCGTCAATTTTCAATGTCTTGATCAAAGAGGCTGTGTCCTCAACACACTGTCCAAACCCTACCTCTTTACACCAGGGTGAAAAAAGCGGGGTGTGTTCTCACCCGCTCAACACCATGATTCAACGGAGTACAAATTTCCGACGGTCTCACGTATGCAAAAAAACTTGGTAGTGTTACCCTGAAATATCCTGGCAATTGCCTGCTGCATACACAACTGTCAAGAATTGGAACACTACCCAGGCTATCTCAGCCCGGTCTTGAATTGGCTGTTGTATGTGCTGTCCATATCTAACTGCGCATTGCACCCTCACAGGCTCTTACTCTGTACAGATATACAACCTGCTTCAACTCGTCAATGCGCAACTGTACACAATACTGTTGTTTCCACCTATATAGGCATGTGGCGTCAGCCTGACAAGCGCGGGTGGCTGCCATCTGCATGTGGCGTTTCAGCCAACTGGGCAAATCTTGGTGATCACTGTCAGAAGATGGTGGCATTGCAGCCATCAAACAATTCACTTCTCTACAAAAGGCTCACCGCTGTTCAGTTTGACAGCAGGAGGGATGTCGAGTGGGCTAATCAAACAACCACGTCCGGCTACACATGTACACAGCCACTCAAACGAAGTCACTTCCTGCAGCGTCTCACGCTCACAGACTGACCTTGCATCCGGTCATCTTGGCAAGTCTGGTGATGTTGGTGGTGGGCAGCAGCACGTTGTTGATGTTGTGCAGCATGCCCTTGCCTGCCACCACGTTGCAGGGCTTGCCCAGCACTGCACTCGTGGCACCGCCCATCACACGCACGTTGCCACCGCTGCAGGCACCAGCAGCAGCAGCAGCGGCAGCAGCAGCAGCATGGTAAGTGAGGAGCTGGTGTCACGTCATGCATTCACCGCTTGCCTTCCGCATTGCAGCACCGACATCGACCGGCTTTTGAGCACAGAGCAGTGCTGCCAGCAATGATGGAAGCGCAACAACTGTGACAGCCACCAAACAGCATCACGCCATCCTAGTGGCCAGGACATTAGACACAAATAATTTGTGTCAGCCACTCACTCTGGCTTGAACTTCAGGACCTTTGCGGTCGTCTTCTTGGCGCCGTCCACGGTGCTGGTGACCACCAGCATGCTGTTCTTGCTGGCAATCTTGGCCAGCTGTGTCTGCGTCATGCCTGTCGACATGATGTGGTACTTGAGCAGCGCGTTGATGAGGCAGGTGTTGGCCATGAGCTTGGTGGTGTCGTTGCCAAGGCCAAACTTGGCTGCAGCAGCGGTGAACGCCTGCAGCAGCAGCGGAGCAGAGGGAGGGGAGATGTAGCTGTAAGTGGTGGTGGTGCTGGAGATAAGTAGTAAAGCAGCTGCTCTTTGTGTGTGCAAACGTTAACATTGTCGAGCTGCAGCACACTGCCATTGCGGCAGGCAGCTGAGGCGGTTTCAAACCGTTCAAACTGTCTGGCAGACAAAACGGTTGCTGGGTGCTGCTGGAGGCTGCTAGCGCAAGGTGCTGCTGCCTACCTCATCTGCGGGCACAAAGGCTGTGACGTTCAGAGGCAGCCTGAGCATTGTCTTGGTGGCAGCATCGTTCGCAACAGCTGCCATGATCATCTTGTGCTGGGGGTCCTTGCTCAGGGCCTCATAGAAGGAGCCATACTTCAATGCAGGCGTTGCAGTGACGGCTGCAAGCAGCAAACACGGTTGGCTTATGAGACGAGATAGATGATGTTGTTGTGTCGACGCACGGGGTGAGCTGTCCTGTTGGCTGCGAGAAGGCCATCCCAGCTGTGCTGCTGCCAGTTGCTCACCAAGAGGCTGGCGCGCCATTGCAGACGCGAAAAAGCACATGCACACCATCAAACATGCTGTTGCCTTGTGAGAAGCCATCGCTAAAGGTGTGCGGCTGCCGTAGAGGCAAAAGGGAACGAGAGGTGCCGCTTCGATTGTCGGGAGTCTTTGGAGAGGTCGCAACTTCAAATCAACTTGCTTTCAACTGAGGATTTATTCATAGGTTGCTCGCTCTTATGAGGGTGCTGGGTGGTGTTCCCCCGAGGAGCTAGGGCTTGGTTTTGGCGGGTTGACAAATCAGCCGAGGAAACTGGACACGGCAGCTGCAGTAGCTGGTGGATGGAACCAAACACAATTGTTTCACTCTATGTGGCTGCATGAGCTTGCATGTGGCTGATCGCACTTCATGCCGGCAGCTACCGGCCAAACCACCACGGGCATGGGCTTGAATTTGTGCCAACAGCGGCGCTTACCAACCTGATACTCGCCGTGTGCTTTGCTGCATTCATGAAAGCAATGCGGCAGCAATATTCCCATGCCAGCACCCGCAGCAACAGCTACACCCTAGCTTTAGCAATGACTGGCAGGCTGTGGCATTGCATGGCCCATGCCAGACATCAATACAACCACAATTATCACCAGCTTCAGCATCAAGCGCTACTGCTACCACTGTCCACCATGCCGGTTGCGTGCTTGGAAACAAACGGCAGCACTGCTGCAGCCACCTCGTAAAGTGCAGCGCCACTGGTGAAGCAGTGGTCTGCACCATCCAGGATCACCAGCTCATGAGGTGCCTGCGATTGCAGCAGCAGCAGCAGCAGTGTTGCAGCAGTGTTGCATCCATAAAGAGCATTGGCGCCATCAGACAACTCGACAACACATCATGTGCTGAGCACAAGGTGATCAAGCGCAATCAAGTTGAAAAGCATCATGTCCAGTAGTACAAAGTTGTTGCACGGCCGCTATTTTCTGCCCAAGTAGCCCCCTCCCCTGCCTGGAAACCTCATGCAGCTGCTCACCTTGATTGCTGCTGCTATCTTGTGTGCGTCCTGCACTGGCACGTCAGCATCTGCGCTGCCATGCACCGTCAGCACTGCCGTCTTGGCAATGCTGCCACATGCAGCAGCCATGTCCGTGTCGAGCCTGTCTTGCAAGTCCTCTTTGCGCAACTGCCAGGTGAAAGGGCCCTTGTGGCTGCGGCCTGACATCTCAACCTGCGAAACAGCAGCAGCCGCAGCAGCAGCAGCAGTAGGTGCAGCAGCAGCAGTAGGTGCAGCAGTAGGTGCAGCAGCAGGTGCAGGTGCACAGATTGTAATCAACCAGCAACAAACACCAGCAAGGTGCCAGCTGCACTTCTGTGTGAACATGCTGCACAAGCTAGCCACTGTACAGCGGCCATGTCTTGGTAGCTTGTCTTGTAAATCCTCTTTGCGCAGCTGCCAGGTGAACGTCCCGTTGCTGCTTTGGCCTGACCATCGAGGGAACATTTGCAGCAGAAGCCGCAGCAGCAGCAGCAGCAGCAGCGCCAGGATGCAGCGCGCTTTGAGCCGCGGCAGCAGGTGCAGTGCGAACAGCAAACAGCATCTACGCACCACATCATGTAGTAGGTGTGATGTCACGCCACAGTGTCACCGCGACGTGCTGGCAGCGCATTGTCATCATGCTATAATAGCGCTGGCACAGAAAAGCAGCAGTGACTTGAAGTTGGTCTACAGGCACCACCACACAAGCAACTACTACTACAGCTGTCATTCACACACAGCAAGCCGCACCTGCCAGTCCCTACCATCATGGGCACTGGCCAACCCATATAACATACCATACACAACAGCACAGCAAACACAGCCGCATCCCACCTGCCCCTTTTCTTTGCCATCACGCACAGTCCTGAAAAGTACCTACTGCTATAGCTGCCACTTGCACACAGCAAGCCCCGTCTGCCACTCCAACCCATCATGCATACTGGCTAACCCCTTATAACATGCTACACACAACATCACAGCCAACACAGCTGTGTTGGCTGCAGCCACATCCTACCTGCCCCTTTTTGTCCAGCTGCTGCAGCACCGCCGGCCCCAGCCGTTGAAGCACCCCCTGCTGAAGCTCACTGGCTAGAATATATCAAATACCGTGCAGAACAGCACAGCAAGCACAGCCACATCCTACCTGCCCCTTCCCTTCCAGCTGCTGCAGCACCGCAGGCCCCAACCGCTAAGCACCGTCTGCTGCAGCTCATTGGCCAACCTATACAACATACCACCAAAAACAGCACAGCAACACAGCCACATCCTACCTGCCCCCTTTCTTCCAGCTGCTGCAGCACAGCAAACACAGCCACATCCCACCTGCCCATGTGCTTTCAGCTGCTGCAGCACAGCAAACACAGCCACATCCCACCTGCCCTTTTTCTTTCAATTGCTGCAGCACAGCAGGCCCCAGCCGCTGAAGCACCCCCTGCTGCAGCTCATACCGTGCAGCAAGGTTGACCACACACGGCACGTCATCGTACTGCGCTGCGTACAGCAGCACGTCAGTGGCGCCTTTGCTGTGGCCCAACATACCGACCACACGGCGACCAAGCTGCTGCTCCAAGTGAAGTTTGGCACAGCGGAGCTCCTGCGCTTCTGACCTGCAGCAGAAGCAGCAGCAGCAGCATGTTGGCTACAATCATTTCAGAACCGCTGTTGCGCAGAACGTGTCGAGGGGACGCGCAGCTAGCCCAGTGAATATTGTTTGCAGAAGCCGGGCAGCTTACAGGAACAGCCAAAAGGCAGCAGGCAAAGGCAGCCTGTAGGATCGGAAGCGGACCTTGCCCTAGCAACAGCCCTATGTCAGCGTACCTTGGACCATCCATGCTGTTTCTCGCAGTGGACCATCCATGCTCTTTCTTGCAGCGCAAACCAGACACAGCTGGGCCACAACCGCTCAACATTTTTTTAACCGGTTGGGTGAACGCAGCAACGTATTGTTACCACCCACCTGTACTGCCCATATCTGAACTCCCCTCCGCTGTCGCCATTGCCGCTGAAGTCAAACCTAAAACTCGACAGCTTGCAGGAGCGGCCAAAGGCAGTAGCCAGCCGCACCAGCAGCTCGCTGTTGCGAGACGACATGTAGCCGTGCGCGAGAATAACAACGGGCGGCAGCAGCAGCTGCTGCTGTTTAGGCTGCTGTGTACCATCTGCTGCTGCTGTTGAGGCTGCTGCTGGTGGTGTTTGTGTTAGGATATTTAGGCCTTCTGGGTTTGTTAGAGTGCCCACTAACTTCTCCCCTCTGTGATTGAGGAACTCTACTTGTGTTTCTGGTAGCGCTTGCATCAGATGGTTCCTGCTGTTGGAGGGTCGTTGCTGGAAACTATGATGTTGCAGATGCAGCTGTTGTAGCTTGTATGGTGGCAGCGTTGCACGCATGTTGTGCTGCTGTGGCCAAGAGCAGCAGGGTGTGTTGTGCAGGCAGTGCGGGCGCAGCTGGCTGACTGCCATGGTGATAGTAAAACCAAGGCAGGAGTGACAACCTCAGCAGCAGCAGAATAAATGCTTGTACAGCAGGTACCTTTGCTAGCTGAAGCAGACGCGCCCTGCAACAACAGCAGCACGGACATAAACCACCAGAATCTGGACAGACACTGCCACGTCACAAACCCTCTTTCTGCGTACGTTCCACAGTGCACTAGCTGCTCGATTTTTTGAAATGTTTCAGCGAATTATTTTTGTGTTGATCTTAAGCGCGTATGACACTGCGGGGTCCTCCCGTGAGGAAGTTCTGATCAGAAAGACGTTTGCCTGCGTGCTAGTCCCACGGTTTACTGGAAGAATATGATGCCGTCGTGTGCTTTGAAAGGCGCAGGATATGTACGTTCCGTTCCAGTTTTAGCTAGCAGCCCAGCGGCAGGCCGAAGCATCACTGGAAGGAGCATACACTGCTGCAGCTCAAGCAGGGCTGCTTTTGAGCACTACAAGGATGCTAGCATCGCTGAGCCACCACACATTGAATTCCCAAGCAGCCAACAGCAACACGTGCAGGCCTTCAAAACCCAAAGTCAACAGCAGAGTGACCTGGCCCTACACAGCAGCGGTGCACAGGCGACCACCCCTAGGAGCAGCAGCAGCAGCAGCAGCAATAGCAGAGGACCCAGCACAGCCAGGCGGCAACTGCTGCTACGCAGTACACTGGCGCCTTTCCTAGTGCCGCTGGTGTTGGGCAGTGATGACGCTACTACAATAGTCAACAGCGTGCTGTCTGCATATGGTGAGCAAAGCAGTTCCTCAGTTGAGCCATTTCCAAGCACGAATCGCTCAGTTATGCAGCAGAAACACAGCAGCAAGGGCTGTCATGTGCAGATTCCATCCAACTAACAATAAACTCAGTCCTCATGCCGTTGCTGAGGGCATGCTAACACAGCAGATTGACAGTTTCACTGAGCAGCTACACATATCCGGGCATGCTGCCCCTGCAGGCCTCCCAACGCTCAAAGCAGCAGCAGGTTTCAGGTTCTACGATGAGTTTGAAGACGAGTTTTACTTTGAGTACCCCAAGGTAAGCCATGCCTGGCTGCCCCCTTCACTGCATGAGCCATGTCACCACAAATAAAAAACGTAGAATCAGGGTCTACGTTGAGTCTGAGGACGAGTTTTACTTCGAGTACCCAAAGCTGGGCATTTGCCTGGCGGCCGCTTGCACTTCATTGCATGAGCAATCATGGCATGTCGCCAATCAGAACCGTTCTCATTGATTGAATTCGGCTGACTTGTGTGGACCAGCCCTCATGATGTGGTCCAGTCGGCAAGCTTGTCTAATCTGAATGCCTTGGCAATGCGCCTTGTTTATGTGCAGTAGTTCTGTGTTCGTCATAACGTGACTGAGACAATGTGTGGCCGCTCAACTGCTGCTCTGCTGGCCACCTGCTGCCCTGCCAGTCTTGGGTGAGCCGGCCCAACTCAATGCGCAAGGGCGTGTACATCAGCGACTTCCAGGTGAGGCGGCTAGCTAGCTTTCATGATTTGTGGCTCCGCTACAGCAGCAGCAAGCACCGCTGATTTGTGGCTCCGCCTGCCGGAATGTAGCCAGCTACCTGCTTGTAGCAGTACCAGTGGCCCAACTCATTGCGCAAGGGCGTATACATCAGCGACTTCCAGGTGAGGCGGCAGCATACTGGCTGTGACTGGCCAGGGCGGATTGTGACAGGCAGCAGCAACAGCAGCAGCAGCAGCCGGCCCAGCTCAATGCGTAAGGGCGTGTACATCAGCGACTTCTAGGTGAGGCGGCTAGTTAGATGTCATCTAAGCAGCAGCAGCAGCAGCAGCAGCAAACTTCTTGGTACATCAGCGACTTCCAGGTGAGCCGGCAGCATACGGGCTGGGATCAGACAGCGGCATGTCGCCAGCAGCTAGACTTCACTTCACAGAACCGGTTCCGCTATGTCTGCAGACTGCTGTAAGTTGTCAGGCTGGTCATTATCACGGTCACACGTTGAGGCTTGCATACGCAACTTCACCAATATATTTGAAGGCACTTTACCATGCCCTTGCTTTGGCTGTTTCTGCGGCTGTGCAGACTGCTGACAAGGTATCGGTGGAGGAGCTAGACTTGCAACATCTAGATAGCTGCCAGTAACTGGTACAAACTTGACTTACACTGCACACAACCGGTGCCGCTGTGTCTGCAGACTGCTGAGCAAGGTGTCAGTAGAGGAGCTAGATTTGCCAGAGGACGGCGACATAGCCACAGCATGCAGATAGCTCCCAGCCACCTGACTTAGCAACAGCTTGACATTTTTAGAAAAATTGTCTGCAGACTGCTGTTAGGTGTCAAGCTGGTCACTATCACGGTGACGCTTTGAGGCTTACATAAGCGTATGCACCAGATACTCACAGGCAATCAAATTGCAGATACTCACAGGCAATCAAATTGCAGATACTCACAGGCAATCAAATTGCAGATACTCACAGGCAATCAAATTGCAGATACTCACAGGCAATCGACCATGTGTTCCTGCAACCGCTGCAGACTGCTGACAAGGTGTCAGTAGAGGAACTAGATCTGCCCGAGGACGGTGACATTGCCACAGCAGCAGTGGCAGCAGCAGTGCTGCCTGGTGGGCGGCGGCTGGTGCAGGACGATGTGCTCAGCCTGCCAGCAAGGCGGCTGATCAAGACACGCACAGAGTTGATTGATGGGCAGGTGAGATGTTGCTGCACACGATTGTCAAGCACACAATTTTGTGGTGTGCCCCCAGCACCAAGTGCGTGCATTGCTGTTGATTACAGATGTAACTGTACCTGCTGTTGTTCAGCCAGCAAGGCGGTTGTTCAAGACACGCACAGAAGTGATTGATGGGCAGGTGAGATGCCATCTCACACAGTGGCACTATGTTGTGTTGTGTGCTGAAGCCCCAGACGGCACAGAACAGATTGATGGGCAGGTGAGGACCGTGTTTGTGATTTCAGGCGCCACGTTTGTACACGGGCCCCTAAGTACATTGCTGTGGGAAACCTGGAAATGCATCCTTGCTGTGCCTTGTCACGGCACACTGGTGTAAACCTCCAGCCGTGCCTGTGCCTGCTGTACATGTGACAGCGTGTGCAGCTGCATGACAACACATCTGACTTGGAACACAAACAGAAACAGACCACAGTACAGTTCAAACATAGATACAGCACAGTACATTCAGTAAAGAAGTCAAGGGCCAAGTGTTGCCTGGTGTGCATCTCCCTTGCAGGAGATGCTGTACCAGCGAGGCGTATCATCAGCAGAGGGCATGTTCCAGAGAGTGCAGTTGCATGAATCATGTATGCCGTTGTAACTTTAAAGCCGATTGTTCCCTGGTGTACGTCATGTCCCTTGCAGGAGATGCTGTACCTGGAGTTCCCCTCTGAGACAATCACCCGCAGCGGTTACAACATCAGGCGCAAAAACTTTGCTGCGGCTGCAGTCAAGCGGGACAAGCTGTACACCATAGCAGCCAGGTGAGGTAACACTAGGCTTCTTGGTGATGTTGAGTTGATGTGCTTGTGCAGGTGTCATGCTGAAAGAAAGGTGAGGTGATTGCTGCTGATGCTGAGAATGAAGTGGTTGCAGGGGCAGCATGCTGAAGGAC